>OX424453.1:12379564-12660181 GCA_949152495.1 Lasius fuliginosus | reverse complement strand
GACCGCAACGAACGAGGACTCTTCAATAGAGATATTACAATCATTCATAGAAGACCCTAACCTTTCTACCCGAAAAGCCTCACAGGCACATGATACTAGCGAGACATCCATTCGTCGTGTTCTCAAAAATGCAAAATTTCACCCATATAAAATTAATCTTGTTCAGGAATTAGTTGCACATGATTTTGATCGTCGGGTAGAATTTTGTGAAATTATGATGCAGAAAATTGATGAACATCCCGAATTTATAAATAAGATTGTTTTTTCAGACGAGGCCACATTTTTATTAGACAGTAAATAGGCATAACTGTCGATATTGGAGTGATATTAATCCGCATTGGATGAGAGAAACAAATTCCCAATATCCACAAAAACTAAATGTATGGGCGGGAATAGTTGGAACGCACATAATAGGGACATTCTTCATCGATGGAACTCTAACGGCTGAAAAGTATTTAACTATGCTTCGAGATGACATTGTTCCTAGCATTCGCAATATCTTCGGTCAAGATTTTGATTCAGTTTGGTTTCAGCAGGATGGTGCCCCTCCACATTTTGGACTACAAGTGCGAAATTTTTTAAACGACATTTTTACTGAAAGATGGATAGGAAGGAGGGGAGCAATCGAGTCGAGTGGCCACCTCGATCACCCGACTTAACCGCTTTGGATTTTTTCTTTTGGGGTTACTTAAAAGAGCGAGTTTACAAAACAAAACCTCGAAATTTGGATGATTTGCGACACCGAATTACTACTGAAGTGGCATTAATTACGATTGATATGTTGAAAAACGTTAGTAGCAATTTTTATCAACGATTAGCTCACTGTCAAACTGTACAAGGTCAACAGTTCGAACATTTATTATAAACGCATACTCAATACTTTATTAACACACACCCCCCCCCCCCACACACACACACACGCACACACAAAAGGGATCAAATTCATGACACTTCCACGTAGTTGATCCTGGATAACGCTAAGTGCATGAAATTTCGAAATTTGAACGGCCGCCATTTTGGTTGGGGGGGTCGTAACGACTTAAAATTTTAAGGGTGTGTTTGTTATTCGAAAACCTTTCAAATGAGCCCCCACTCGACCCTTGGTGCAATTTAAAATTTTCAACCCCCCTTTTACCCCCGCGTACCAGGAGGTGGGGGATGATCGGTATCCATATCATAGGGTAGCTTTTTTGAAAAATCAAAACACGTGTTTTTCCGCTTTTTGATATTTTCGTTTTTACAAAAGTTATTTAGGTGTATCCAGACTTTTGGCGCACCCTGTATATATATACAGGATGTCCCATTTTAAAAAACGCACCTCGATAATTCTTCAACGAAGCATTTTCAGCAAAAATGTTTCAGACAAAAGCTGTACGGTTTCGAGGGGCACATAAGATGGTGTCATTAGTTTGACCTTGAATAGTTGCTTGAAGATCACGTGAAGGTCAACTTCCGTTTCTTAAATGGAACCCCCTATTTTTCATTACATATTCTTGTAGCTTACCTTGAGAGCTTTCCAAAACACTATAATTAAGTTATTTTTTATTAAGAACTTTTCGAGTTATAAGGTTTGGAATTTACAGTATTTTGACATAAAATACAAAATATCGTGTAAAACATTCAGTTTTCGGTAATCTTACCTTAATACTTTTATGCATAAAATAATAAGACCAATCAATTGGTGTAAAAAAACATATAGTTGCTATTAAGAAAAAGTATGTAATTTGCAACATGCAACTGCATACTTTTTTTGAAAGCAATTATGTGTGTATAAAATTGCATGAAACGAATCATTCTGTTATAAGTAAACATAGAGTAGAATCAGGACATGATTTTGACTGGACGAAACCTAATATATTACACAACGAAAAATACGTACGAAAGAGAGAAATTGCCGAAATGTTTTACATTAAAAAATCTAACAATACAATTAACCTACAGAAAGACACTGATAATTTAAACAACATCTACGACAAAATAATAAAGGTCGTGTAGTTTATTATTAATTTTGATTTAACATACTCAGTTTTTGACGAAGTCTCGCACTGACACAAGGTTTTATCTCTCTTTTGCTTTTTTGGCAAGTTGCTAAGGAATTGCAACTGTGACATGTGAAGTTTACAAATTAAGTTTTACATCTTTATATTCTTTTATTTAAACTGTATGTACTCAAATTGTTCACGATCTACTCATGTATATTGCTGTCTTATCCAAACCGTCAAAAGAAAAATCTAATTATCAATTTTACTATTTTAGTTTATACTTGATAAGGACCACAACCATATGATCGAAACGTCGTATTGTTAACAAATAAATAAACATTCTGGCTAGTTTTGGTCGATTATAATTTTTCAAAGATCCTTTGAATATTTATAAAGTTATAGGCTTGAGAAGTATCGTGATGAGGGGTCTGAATAGCTCAGTGGTAAGAGCAGTCGCCTGGCAAGCGAAAGACTCGGGTCCGATTCCCGATTCAGCGACTTCGCCCCGATATTTTTCTCGCCTATGATTCTTTAGGGGGGGTCAGGAGGGTTTATCCGAACTAAAAATCTCAAAGTAATGAGAATTAATTCAATTTAATTACTTAGTATTGCACCAAGAAAAATTTGTGCCTTGTGCACAGCTAATAATTTCAGTGAAAAAATTAATTTTTCACTGAAATCGACGCACCGCCATCCGCGTTTGGCTCTAATAGCCCGTTTGAAATTCATATGTATTTCAGTTCGAGAGCCTTTATTTCTTAGAGTTATATGGTACAAACTTTAGTATGTCCGTTGAGCGCAAGGATTTGTGAATTGTCCACTATCTTGTCGTCAATATCGGTATCCTCACTGCGATTACTAATATAATTACTGTCCGACAATGCGTGATCTTCGTCAGACGACTCATCTAATATTGCTTCGAAATTATTTTCCATTTCTTTTTTACTCACTACTATGCCACTGACACTTCTGGTACAAGAAAATAACCGCTATACTTTTTTCACCAATATGTCTATGCGCTTTCAAATCGCGTACTATGGTTTGACGCGCTCCTATCCTCCTTATATTTCGTCTAATCTTTTTTTCTCTCTGTGTTTATAATCTGTGTATCGAGGGTTTTATTGCATCTCAGAAAGATAATCTCCGTCCCTTATCGCTGGATTTTTTTTGCCGCTGGATAGAGGAGCAACGGCACAAAGCTGCCGAACATCGGTGCTGATACGTCGCAGTTCTTTATAAACAATAAGGAAGATATTTGAATCGCCGCTTATGGACAGGGGAACAGGGCACAAAGCTGCTGAACATCGGCGCTGATACGTCTACATAAAAATTAAACGTGAATTTTAAAAATTCTTTAAGTGTTATAAATGTTATGATGGCAACTCAGGACAATTTATATTAATATTAAAAATGCTCATTTCATTTTAGAAAATAATTCCTCTCATCTCTCTCCTCCTCTCCTTCGCGCTATCTCTCTCACGTTCTCTCTCTCGCGCGACGAGTGCGTCCCGCTGAGAGATAAATCGGACGGGAAAATAATCATAGAGTTAAGGCCCAGACACAATGAGAGGAATAAGGAACAGGGAATAGAGAACAGAAATTATCCACCAATAGGAGCAGGGAATAGATTCCCTACTTTAAAATCTTTTTTCCGAGAGGATGTCCACCCGTTATGCTCTCACAAAGTCTCAAACCGTTGCACAATTCACTTTATAAAAGTGAAAAAGTGAAAAAAGTGATAAAATGTTCACGCCAAGATATATGAATTACGTCTTCAATTTATTACATAATCGCGTAAGTATTATCGTGTGCTTGATATATATATATATATATATATATATATTTATATATTTATATAATAATTATATTATTTTATATTTTAGTTGCTTGAGGATGTACAATGTAATATATATTTAGATATATATTATTAGACCGGCAGTATGGGCAGTGGTGTCGCCGCTGCGAGCGGGTGGCGCTCGACGCTCTATGGAGCGACAACCCGGAGGCTCGAGGTATATTCTCAAGAATTTGAATTCGCTTATAACGATATTTTCTATCTCAGAAAACTTTTCGACCTCGAGCCGTATAAGGAGGTGGAAAATTGAAACTGTAAGTATCCTTTTAAATTTATATTAAATTAGTTTATTATAATTTATATTAAATTAGTGTATTATAATTTATTCCAAGTTAAATATATTAATATTTTGTTTTTTTTCTGTTACAAAGGTCCCACCTCCGGAATATTTTTATATTTTATATATACTTTCATTATTAAGTCAAGCACACACACATACACACACACACATTGTAATAAACACATACCCACATTTATAAAATAAAACAATATTATAATATTATAATATAAAATTGGTTCATTCTCTTGTTCCTCTCATCTCCTATCCTTCTCCTTGCGAACCCTTCGCGCTATCGCTCTCAAAATTTCCACAATGGAATATCATAGTAATAAATCGGGCGCTACCTGTTTATATTGTTTATAAATTCGCGCAGCTGAACATCGGCGCAATTTTGTTTACACCTACGAAAACCTATGTCCTGACACGTTCGTCGATAACCGCAGCGTCGGGCCCAAGATCCCTCACCTCATAAATTTTCATAAAAAATATCACAAAAAAAAGGAAGATAATTCCGTCGGTTCTAGAGCGCTATTTGTTTACGAACGGCCGAATATCACGTTCATGACCCCCCCCCCCTCGTCGAAACCGAACGTCCCCCGCCCGCGTGACGTCAGCCATCGCGCTGCCGAGATACCCCCGCGCCCCGCTCTCCCCTCGGAAGACCAGGGTTAGAACCGTGTATACCTACTGATGTTAACACCATGCGTTAATAATAATATTTCAAAGTCATGGTTGACTTTTTCAAAGAAGAAAATTGAGTGTTTAGGATACGATTTAGTAAAAACGCCGGAAGAAATCAGGATAGCTTTATTTGCATCTAAGTCAACCGCACTTTCAAACATTTTTAAGAATACAGAAAGCGACATGTTAACTCCAACCAATGTCCAGAAGTTATGGTTGACTTCTTCGTCAAAGATAACTGAGTATTTAAAAAAAAACTTAATAATAAGCGATCCAGAGTTCTTACAATTAGAGAAAGGAGATAACGGTGAAGAGGCGATAAATAAAGAAAAAAAATTTTTTTAAATTGACAATAAAAAAATTTTAGAAATAGACAATAAAGAAGTTTTAAAAATTGACAACGAATTAAAAAATATGCAAAAAAACGCAAGAACAATTTTCAATCGCCAAAAAGAAAAAAAGAATTGAAGGGAATGTAAAGGAAAAAGGAAAGGATAAGAAAAACATGAAAACAAATGCAATTAAAGGAGAAAAGGTATTTAATTTGCACACGTCACAAGACATCAAAGAAATTTCGAATAATGGACAGATTACGGACAGCGTAATTGATTATTTGATTAAATTTTTATTTCCTCCGACTATAAAAAATATTTTACATAGGACAACTATGGGACTTATCATTTATCATGCGCGACGCACGTCTAAAAAAACCTACAAATATTATCAGAAATTTACTGCAAAATGCACCATATGGTTCAATATGCGGCGTGCTCAACAACCATTATTATCTTATTAATTTTAAAAAGAACATATTGACGGGACATTGCATCACAGCTGCAATACTAAATTCTTACAAATCAAGTACATTATTAGATGCAAAAAATATACATCAGGCTCTCACATATCATGAAGCCTCATGTCAAAATATATATTATCCCGATGTGCCGTAACAGAGTCCAGAAACAAATAGTTGCGGATTATTTTACGTAGAATACGTCCGCAATATAAATAAAGATATATTAGAAGACTTTTTTGGGGGGCGTCACCCCGCCCGAGTCCTCGTAACGTACACGTTTCGACCGCAAATTCAGGTCCAAATCGCCCGACGTCAGCTATGGGCATTCCTTGACTCGGGCTCCGAACTCGTCATTCCTGAACGCCGAAGTCGCACGACAAATAGGGGAGGACGTCTTCCGGTCACCCTCTACCATCGGATAAGTCAATCTGGCCGACGGGACACAGGTCCTCATCACGCAGACCGCCCATCATCGTTCAAGGGAGGATAATCACACACCGGTTCTCTATACTATCTAATCTGGAAAGCACAGTATTGATTGGCACAGACCTCTGGGCTAAGTTGAAGATCACACTATCCCCGCAACCACCTACCCACACCACCTCCCCCGCAACCCACTATCCACACCACCTTTACAACCCGCCACCGAACCACTTTCACGATCGGAATAGTCACAGGAGACCGCACCCTCACCACCGACGAAGCAAGACGATTGGAAGACTTTTTAATCACAGAACTTCCCAAGTTCCACCGAGTCAGCGGACCGACCAACCAGGCCCAACATCAAATCCAGATAAAACCCGGACCACCGATTAAGCAGCGGTACCGCCCGCCCAACCCCGCCATGCAGGCCATTATTTACCAAGAGGTACAAAATATAGAGAAAGAGGGAATTATCGAACTGTCTACCAGCGCATTGAGCTCCCCCATCGTGATCGTTAAGAAGAAGGACGGGGGAGGCATCCCGATTCTGCATTGACTATCGATAACTAGACACCGCATCAGAAAAGGATGCGTACCCGCTACCACACATCACCTCCATCTTGGACAAGTTGCGCGGGGCACGCTACTTTTCAACCCTAGACCTGAAGAGCGGGTATTGGCAAATACCCCTAACACCAGAAAGCCGACAGGCAACAGCGTTCACAGTACAGGGATGGAAAGTACAGTAAGGGAAAGGTCTCATGCAGTTCCGAGTAATGCCCTTTGGACTGCATTCGGCACCCGCCACTTTCCAGCGACTTCTGGACAAACTCCTCGGACCAGACTTCAAGCCGCACGTCCAGGTCTACCTCGACGATATCATTATCGCAGCCGCACATTCGAGGATCACCTGCACCACCTATCCGACGTCTTCCGCCGTCTACGCCAAGCTCGCCTCCGTCTCAACCCGGAGAAATGCCACTTCTGTCGCCCTAGCCTGAAGTATCTTGGCCACATTGTCGACAGACACGGCATCCAGACAGATCCCGACAAGGTGAGCGCCATTGCCAACTGGCCGACACTAACGACGCTCAAGAAAGTTCGACAGTTTCTGGGAGTCGCTTCTTGATATCGGCGATTCATCGCCGACTTCTCGACCATAGCCGCTCCCCTGATCCGGCTTATCAGAAAAAGGGTTCGCTGGACCGGGTCGACGCCGAAGAACAAGCCTTCCAACAACTGAAGCAAGCCCTCACGACTGCTCCGGTACTCGCCTGCCCAGACTTCACACGCCTCTTTATACTCCAGACCGATGCGAGCACCCACGGCCTCGGGGTCGTGCTCACGCAACAACTTGATGAGAGGGAGCGAGTCATTGCGTACACGAGCCGAAAACTCAACGCGGCGGAGCGCAAATATAGCGCTCAGAACTAGAATGTCTCGCCGTTGTTTGGGGGATTCGGCGGATCCGCGATTACGTAGAGGGGTACCGCTTCACGGTTCTGACTGACCATCAGGCCCTCCGCTAGCTACAACGACTCGCGACCCCGACTGGACGCCTGGCACAATGGGTATTTAAACTCCAACAATATGACTTCGACACCGATGAGGAACGCTAAACCGCGTGATGCACTATCCTGGACTCCCGAAACCAGCGCCGGTACACAGGGGACTCCTTGCCGCTGGTACCGCCGCCTGCTAATCGATGTAAAATCTAGACCCGCCGACTTCTCCGACTACGACGTTTATCAAGAACAACTGTACTGACATCTGTTGCACGACCTGGACTTCCGCAAAATATCCGCCGAAGAACAATGAAAGCGGTGCGTACCCAGAGAATAACGACTAAACGTCTTACGCCGAATGCACGACGACCCGACGGCGAGACACCTGGGGATAGCCAAGACCCTGGCACGTGTCGCCCACCTATACTACTGGCCGGCCGACACTGTGAACTGCGGCCGTCAATGCACCGTGGCAACAAGCGGCTATCGATATACTTAGTAGGCCCATTACTTCGATGGACCAACGAACATACCTGGCTCTTGACGTTGCAGGACCTATTTAGCAAATGAATCGAAATGGTCTCTCTGCGACGCGCCACCGCCGAAAACTTGGCGCGCTAAGTCACCCAATGACTCATCTACCGCCACAGATGCCCCCAGCAACTGATCTCGGACAACGGGACCCAACTGACATCACAACGCTTCAAAGCGTTACTCATTGCCTTCGGCATCAAACACCGTACCTCGCCCGTGTACGCATCCCAATGCAACCCTATGGAGCAAGCCAATCGTACCGTGAAAACCATGATCGCCCAGTACGTCGAGAAGTGGCACCAAAACTGGAACGAACGCATCACTGCCTTGCAATTCGCGATAAATACTGTTAAGATCGAAGCAACCGGATACACCCCCGCATACATACTACACGGGCGGGAACTAACACGATCATATCTGGAAGACCGGAGATTGCCAGCCCCCGCGACAAGGAAGCCAACCGTAAACATCTGAAAGAGGCCTTCGAGGTGGTGCGGATCCACTTGGCCCGCGCGTTCTTGCCAGAGGCAAGAACGCCACTACAACCTGCGACAACGAGACTAGCGACCATGCATCGGAAACAAAGTATGGAAAAGAGACCGACCACTATCCGACAAAGAGAGTGCATTGAACGCCAAGTTGGCACCCAGATTTATCGGCCCCTTCGAAGTCCGGAAAATTCTGTCGCCGATCGTGGTAGACCTACGGGACGCTAAGGGCAAATGGCATCGACATGTGCACATCCAAGATTTAAAACCGGCCCCTGGGAACGAAGACGCCGACAGCTCGGAAGCCGAGGAATAAACCTCGGCGACGCGCCTGGCTCAACGCCTAACACACTACGGCGACCGTTCGAACCGCGGGCGTCGCGAACCGCTAAAAGCTTCCCGAGAGTCGAACCCAGCCTTGAGCGCTATAAAAGCACAAACGCGACACGGTTCAGCACCATTCGCCGAGATGGACCGACAGAACGAAATCGAAGCATTCTTTGGGACGATCTCGGACGAAAGCTCCGGCGACGAGAAGCCACGCCCGGCAAGCCCACCGAAGCCGTCGGCCGAACCAGATACACGGAGGCCCACCTAGCTACCACGGTCTGGTACCTCCGTGCAAAGGTCCGACGTGGACCAACGCCGAACGGCGATACTCTTGATGACACCGCTACCGCCACGACCAAAGAGGCGCAGCGCGCCGACGTCACCAACCCGACCCCCGCCCTCCAGGCCCACGCCGCCCTCCAGACCCGCACCACCTATCCGGCCCGCACCATTGACACAGGTAGGAACACCGGTATTCGCCGCAAGCCGTCCAGGAGCGTCCAGCCCCACCATCACGTCCACCTCAACGTGGGCCACCTGCGGCAACAAGGTACCGCCACCAATCCCGATGACCCTCGCCGACGGGCACACCGTAGCCTTGCCCTTTTATAGCGTCACGATCTCGCGCCGTTTCCGAGCCACCCCCAGAGGACGGTGGCTCATTCGGTTTGATCGACACAGTCAAGCCCGGATAATCCGCCGCCTCGAAGAAAAGAGGGGGGTAGTGTAACGAAGCGCTTTTAGCGCTCGTTACGAATCGTCTCACGGGCCGATCGTCCGCTCGAAAATGAGGCCTAGCGCCTATGGCGCCGTCACCAGTGTAGTGGCCTCACCGCGAGGCCATTCCCTACGCCGGAGTGCGTGAGTGTGAGCCGGCCGCCGGGTATATAGAGCGGCCCAGCAGATGCTACGAGTCGTATGAAACAAGAATTCATTTATTACAATCTAAATCTGTTAATTTCCTTATACAAATCTCCCAAAACTTTTTAAAACCAAACTTATTAAAAGATTTACTTACAAATATTTCATTCCATGAAAAGGAGAATCACAAATCTCTTGATAATATAACTTTGGGATTGGAATGCGAAGAATATCTTTGTAAGTTATAGTAAAGGAAGGACATGCAGATGTTATAACAATTATTCGACAAAATTGTTTGCAGTTTTACATTATTGCTGTAGAAGAAATTAGAAAGAGATTACCTGTCAATAACGTATTTTTGCATAAATTACAAGTCTTTCAACCACATATAGCTTTATTTCATAATAACAGAGAAACATTTTTTAACAATGTTTCTTTTATCGCACAAACCCTAAACGGCTTTAATAAAAACGGTTTAAAAGGAGAATGGCTTATGTTGAATTCTGATTTTACTATTGAAGAAAAACAAAATCTTGCAAAAATAAATTTTGACATGTGGAAAGAAATTTTGAAACGTTAATCCGTCAATAATCCGAAGTATCCTAATTTAAGATCACTTTTAAATGCGGTAAGATCCACACTCTAACGCGGATCCTGAGAGAACATTTTCTCTCTTATCCGACCTAAAAACAAAGAAAAGAAACACTTTCGTTGACCTCTATAAATGCAACTTGCGTATTCAAATCAGCGTTGAAGACAAAGGGGGAAACAGCCGTAAATATGGTCATAAATGATAAACATCTACAACGTATGTCGACAGAAAATTTATATATTAGTCCTGTAAAAAAAATAAAAAGTAGCTTTTTTTAACGTTGTATGCTGCAGACGTTACAAATATTGTTGATCCCTCCTCGTCTAATGATATACAATAATAATGTCCAAAATTGTCTGTAAAAGACATCACCCTTGTTAAAGATAAGCATGCAAAAAAATTCTGTGTCTGCTAGAGATATCCTGTCTATGAAAGACATCACATATGTGTAAGATGAGTGTGTAAAAAATTGTAATAAATTCTGTGTTTGCTAAAGACATCCTGTCTGTAAAAGACATCACACCTGTGTAAAACAGGTGTGTAAAAAAATTGTCTGTAAAAGACATCACGCTTTTGAAAGATAAGCGTGTAAAATATTGTAATAAATTATGTGTCTGCTAAAGACATCCTGTCTGTAAAAGACATCACACCTGTGTAAAAGGTGTGTAAAAAAATTGTCTGTAAAAGATATCACACTTGTAAAAGACAAGTGTGTAAAAAATATCTTGTCTATAAAAGACATCAAACTTATGAATAACAGTACAATATAATATTATATAGTGTGTTATAATAGAGCTCCAGACGAAGGTCCACTTTAAAAAACCTAGCGCGCCATTGGTGATACTTCATGGGTGGTGTGGAAAAACACTATTATTTTACGAGAGAGAGAGAGAGAGAGAGAGAGAGAGAGAGAGAGAGAGAGGAGAGAGAGAGTAAATATTTATATCACATTGAATTTCATATTTCATGCATTTAAATAATATTTTTATAAAATATTTAATAGTATTAATTAAAATATATTCTTTTAAAAATAAGAAATTTTATTTTTTTAAATAATAAGTACCTACGTTTTAATAAATATTTCCTTAAACGAAGTTAAAAAATATTTAGGTAAAATTATATCAAAAGGTTGTATAAAGCTATTTAATACATAATGTTAAAAGGTTGTGAAAAAAAAACGTTTTATTTATAACACAAGAAGGCTGTAAGAAAACATTTAACGCTGTCACGCGTATTAAGAATCGAGCAACATCGCCCGTCGCCTTCGTTGTCGGCTCGGTAGAGAAGGAGACAGAAAACAGTTTATCTGTTCTCTTCTGCTATCCGAAGCTAGCCGAAACGCCGAACTCACACGTACGCGGTTTTCGCTTGTGTGCGTTAGCCCCACCACTCCGGCTGCATGTTGCTTGCGTCTCAGTTCTGGCATCACTGTGTGGAACCCTCACTCGCACCCCAGTATCCGGTGCCGATCAACCGAGGTTGAGATTCCTAGCCGATACGAGCGAAGGAGACGAGCGGGAAAGTCGGGACTTTGCTTTGCATCTCTCTCTTTCTGTCTCTCTCTGTGTCTCCCTCTTTCACGGATTTTCGTGAGCGCGAACCGTGACCCCGAGCGACCGCATTCATAAGACAATGAGATCCTGGTTATTGTGGTTGTCCCTTTTGTTGGTCGTCCTGGCCGACAGAGGCTTCGCCAGTCTTTACTTCGACGACGGTGGTGAGTTACGATTCTCCGACTCTCCTTTAATCGCGCGTTAATCCAGAACAAACTGCTTCGAGGAGCAACTCAAAAATTCAGAAGACATATGGAGAATATACGGAAAAATGTCGCGAGAATGTTGAAAACATCTCTTTCAGATAGCTTTATGACCGTTTTTGAGAGATTTGCGTTGTCTTGATGTATACGTTCGGATTAACTTTTGCGTGAATTATACGGATAAGAAATTATATATTCGTGGATAACATGATGCAAATATCACAAGACTCATTTTGTATACGTTGCACATAGCATAATTAGAATAGTACTCGTTAAAGAAGCTTAGAGAAACTTATTGTTAACTTACAATCAAAAAAGAGGGTGTGGCAAAAATAAATTAAAAATATCGAATAAAGTTTTTTTCATGCCAAGCTTCATTTTCGAGAAAATTGATTTCGAAAGGTGGAATCTTAATCGTATATTTACGATCGGATTTTTTTGTAATTTGAATGATTTCTAACAATCTAATGTATCATACATATTATCGGATTTATCTCATGTCAGCAATGGCTACTGAAATATTTGTAAAATAATACAACATTCTCTCTCTATTGAACAAATAAAGTTTATACGCAACAATTATCAATCACTTAAATTATTTTACTAAATGAAACGTTATACTTTTACATTTATGTATTAATAATCGTCGAGACAAATTCAACGATATATGATTTTCGATTTATTTTTGCACGGGAAATCATCTTCTTTTTTATTATATTATATTTCTCGAGCCACCTTGTATACGACTACAGTATCTATGAATCTCTTTTTGCAGCAAGTAACAATTAACAAGTTGTGTAAAATGGAAATGTTGAAAATTGGATGGTTTAATTTTGTATTTAACGACTCTGATATAATTAAATGATAGAAAGTTTTTTAATATTCTTTTTTGTATAGGATTTACCTTCGCTTAATTTTTTATTTACTTTTAGATTTTTTGCTCTCACACTGAACGTGGATAAACAGTATGTTTTCTTTGATGTGAAATATATTGTATTTTTAAGAGAAACTCTCTTCTTTTATTATTTTTTAATTATTGTTGGTACCGTCTACATATTGCACAAAAAATAATAAAACTGCCTTATAACTAATAGAAAATAAACAAATACATTGGGACTAAACAAATTTTTACAGTGCGCTTTATTTTTTTGGGTTTAAATAATTCTTTTTGTGACAATTTATTACATGTATGTGTTTATGCAACTCTTTTGAAAAAATATTTTGAAAACATATGGAAGGCAGTCAAGTTAAATTTTTTTTGCATCTTTTGGAATATATAAAACTTTTGTCTTAAACATATCTATTTTCGAATACATATTGTTTATAAAGACTCCTATGAAACTTGTTTATAAACATATCTACATGTAAATTATTCTTAAATGAAGATCGCTTGACATTAAAACATAATGTAAAGGTGTAACGATCTCTTCCGCCGATCGCTTCCCGGCCGTCGATCCGCCGGAAGGTTGCCGCCCGGCGACTACCAGCCGGGCAAAGAGCAGCGGCACGATGCACCCTTTTTAATCTTTATAATCACGACAGATTCGGGCCGTTATACGGTCGCCAGTATCCGAATACCAGGCCGTCGTCTCGACGTTCCGAACCGCTCCGAACCCCGTCGGAAAGCGCCGAGTGACGGTCTCGTCCGCACCGCCGCCGGGGCCGCCCGAACGTCACCGAATCCGCTCGAGCGTTTGATAGTAATTAGCTGAGACAATCGGGCCTCGCGATAACGACCGAAATTACCCGAGAGGGTAATTTCGGCGTATAAAATAAGCAGCCTGAACGCTAAAAGATCACTCCGGTTCCAGATGCGCTCAGAGCCAGTACGGCGCCTGATACGATTCCGACACCAATACGAGCTTCTCCAAAGAGAGAGAAAACGGGGTCGGGCGCACCCGGTCTCCGCCGAGAGCTTTCGGCAATTCGTAATCCTTTACGAACCGTGCGACGATAAAATTCCACGGGTAGGGAGTTCTTTGCCGCTGACGGATGCTCTCGTCAATCGTCGTATCCTAAGTGTAATCCCGCCACACAACAACCAAGGTCGAAGAATAATTATCACGGATAAATTATAATCGTGCTCTCGCGCTTCGCGCTCTCGCACCTCGCACCCCGCGCGCTCTCGCATCACCAGACACGCGCTCGGCATTTAAATCGCCGCACGAGCAAAAACGCGTCAACACATTGCCGCGGGCACAATACGCATACCGAAGCCCGAAACGATTCGCGGAAAGTTAAATCACCTGCAGCCTATCGCGATTAATGTATCATCGGACCTTTAATAAATACATTACTGCCCTGTCCGATCCGGTCACACAATCTTGTATGTAGACGCATATACAATATATACACCGTCCGACGTACATACTCGCATACAACATACGTACTTACCGCACATTGACACATTCACCACGCGCGCATTCGCACTGTACATATATCTCGCACGCATACGTTATCTCACGCTGTATATACCCGCACTCGCATATAACACACGTACATACCGCACATTAACACATTCACTGCTCGCGCATTCACACTGTACGTATACCTCGCACGCATACGTATACATCTCATGCTGTAGGTATCCGCATTTGCATACATACTTACACTGTACACTTATCCAACACATTCGATACATACTCACATTGTACATATATTCACTCTTCACACGTTGTACATGCACTCATACGGCTAATGCAATAAACATCCTTTAATCTAAAACACCGAATCTGTTGTCTCGCTGACCCTTTCACGAGCCTTGATTCCGATTGAGCGAATCCGAGCCGAACTTGCGAAAACGGTACAAAGAGAAACTTTATTCGAGTGAAGTTTTTCAATTAAAATACGTCATCTCATAGAAAAGTTTCACTGAGACAAATATCCGTTCTGTTAGTGTCGAGATTTCTCTAAAGTCTTGTTGAATACATACTTGATAAAAGTAATCTTGTTTATCTCTTCTTCTGGAAATTAATTCTTCCTTTAATTACATCGATGAAAGAGACTTATCCCGATAAGTTCTTTGAAAATGTACAAGCTTCTTAGAAATTGCGCCCGCATTGAAAATTTTTTTTATTGGTATTCTAATTTATTTAAAATTTCGAAATTAATTGATCAGAAACTAAGCGAAACTTGCATTAAAACTTGCAAACTTTAATATTTAGCACGTCTGCGTTACAATATCTCGAGATTCCTTTAATCTTGTATCAGGATGTAATCCCATTACTTGTTACTTTTTTTTCACAATCACGCGCTAAGAGCTAAAAGTTTTGCGTTTATCGGAATATAAATCATGATTAATGTTATGAATTAAGTAACGTAATAGAGTTCGGCTAGAAACCCTAATACGATCAACATCGATTTGTTAAACTTATTAAAAGTCGCGTAAAAGTATCTCAAGTCGAGAACGAGACAATAAACGTAATATTTTTTATAGAGAAACTCTCGGCACACGAGAGATGACGGAGAGCGCATAGTGCAAGTGATGCAGGTCTATGCATGATCGGACGAATCGAATTACGGAAATGCGTTAAAATAACCACGTTTGGCTTGAAAGCGACACGCAACCTGCAATATTTGCTGTTATTTGTAATTATCGTCTGTATTTGACGTAATCGTGGAAATTGGAAACAAAGCGAGTAAATTTAATTTCGGTTTAGTATCAAGACTATTTCGTTTAGTTAATTTATTTTATAAGATAAAGATGAGAGAAAACGACAAGAGAAGAGAGAAGGGCTAATCGGTGAATGCAAGTACAGATATTGTATAAATTTATGATAGCTATCTTAACAAGAACTTTTAGGTCTATACTAACTCTGTTTTAGTACTTTAAAGAGCAAAGTAGACCGACAAAGTAGGTGGTATAAACTTACCAATTCTCTTCTATTAAAATAGTTCTGGTGAATTTACGCAGCTACATTCTCGCACACATCTTCTCTTCTTACTTTGATTTATAATATTAAAGAGCCCTTTTCTTCTATTAGAAGTCGAGAGACTGTCTTTGTGTGCTACGCAAAATTTTCCTATTAATACAAATAGAGAGATTCAGCGATTATATTTTCCTTTGTGCTTTATCGTTCATCTTAATTGTTACATCTCGCGTAAGTCGCGTATTGTATATTTGAAAAAAGATAAAGATTGAATTTTTTGTGTGTATCAGAGCATTTAGATAGCGCAATTTATCGAAAAAAATAGTTACAGTAGTTATGGAAGATTATGGTCAGCCAAGTATAGCACCGACATTAAGAGAATAAAGAATTTAAGAGAATAAAGACCGGAATACTCTTGAGCATTTTAAGAAAAACATTTATATAAATTTTTTATCTTTAATTAGTTGACTATAATTTAATTTGCAAATTATAATTGAGATTATATGGATGAATAAATACTTTCTCTATTATTATTTATGAAATACACACACACACACACGGCGCTATTCTTATCTTCGGCAAAACAAATCGTTTGAAATGTGGAAAATCATGATGATTGTGCAAAAACTGTCGGTATTAATGAAACCGTAATCAGTTTCCGGCATGGACATCGGTCTCGGTAATTTCATTACATCAGTTTGATTACTTTTCGGGGACTTCTCGTCTGAAGACGCTGCAATTGTTTATCGATTTCTCGATATTTCGTAACTGGAAAGTTTTCCCGTTTCTTTGTCATTTGTTACATAACTCTTGCATTATAGATCCGGTTATTTTAATATTATTTGTATTTCCCATTGTTAACTTGTCGATTGTACGCTAAGATCGAACGTGTGCGATATTGTTCCAAGTGTCTCTCGGGGTTTTATGTATTTTATACATTGAAGTCAACAAGTCGTGCGGAAAATGACTTCCCGAAATGACGTATAATAATTGGATTATTACGTGTTGCAAAATACAAGCGCAAATACAAGTTTACGTGCTTCTCCTCCTGGACGATAAAATACAATCTTTCTCTACGAACGATAAAATGGAATTTATTCTACTGTCGTTTCGTCACATTTTATTATCTCGCGAACCCACGAAGTAATATACGACTTTGGATAGTAACCGTCAAGAAATACGAGCAAGACGTGTTTGTAGGAAACAGCAGAAACAATCTTTGTTAAATTTGTGATGAATTTATAACGAAATTTTGTATATTAATCCTGCATAGAGACACAATTTAATATGAATGACGCTGTGTATGGTGTGTGTGTATGTGTGACAATATTCTTTTGTAACTCAAAATTCTATAAACTTACAATTAGACATTTTTTAATTCCTAAAGTCTCTCTCCCCTTCCCTCTCCATCTCCCTCCCCACCCTTTCCCTCTCCTTCTCACCCTCCCTTCCCCCTCTCCCTCAACCCCACCCCTATCCCACCCCTCCCTCCCTCTACCCCTCCTCCCTCCCCCTCCCCGTCCCCTCCCCCTCCCACTCTCTCTCCCTCTCTCTCTCTCTTTCCCTCTCTCCCTCTCTATCTCCCTCTCCCTCTTCCTCTCCCTCTCCCTCCCTCCTTCCCTCCCTCTATCTCTTTCTCTCTTTCTCTCTCTCCCCCCCAAAATGTTAAAAGGAACATATATTACAAATATAGATAAACTTTACAATAGATCATTAAAAATTTTTTTCACAAAAAGTTATTTTAATAAAAGAGAACAAGTGAATATTAGTTTACAAAGCCAGTCGCTACTGCGAAAATAGTATTTACGTATTTACATGAGATTCTCTCTCTAGAAGCTGCTAAAAAGATGATCTCGTCGACTACGAGCGCGAATAATTTCGCAATTTTCTGCCACGGTACGATAGAAATATTAAAACATTGGCGAAACATCCCTGGAGCATTCGCGTAAAAGGGATGGAAATGAAACGGTGACGAGAAAGGGAAGGAGAAAAAGTGATCCTCGGATTAATATCTTAATCCTGCAGCTCGTCAATGGGAATGTTTGTATGACGTGAGAGAGAAAAGCAGAGAAAGATACATATATATATATATGTATACTCTCATCGAGATTATCTTACCACGATTAATAAACTCGCAGCCGATCGGTTATTATTTTTGACCCGATTTCTGTTCTTTCATCTCACTTTTATTGCCTGCGACCCGATAATAGGATCGTAATTTAATCGTTTCACGGCACTTCCATTCTGTTAAGTCGCGATAAAAATATCAGAAATTATTAAAATCGGCAAATATCTGAGATATTTGAATTATGAAATATAGAGTTGCAGGAATTTAATAAAAAGAAGGGCTAATATGGCATAAAGCAAGCTAAAATTCATAAAATGAGAATAAATATACATAAAAATGTATAATATATGCAAACTTATTTCTTTGGCGAAAAGAATTTTTTATATAATTTATGTATTTAAACTTGCTCTCACATTTCTCATCTTTTTCATTTTACTCTATTCATCACTTACGTAAATTTTCAATTTTCTTTTAAGGAATAAAAGACGACGAGTTTATGATGAATAAGTAATACGTATTACGTCAATTACGGTATTATGGTATTACGTCAATTTAATTGACGAAGAAAAAGAAAAACATAAAGTTTTTCAAAAGGATAATATTTCATTTTATTTGCTACATTAATGTGCAGACGTAAGAACGGCATTACGAATTCCAGAATTTAACGCCATTCACAGAATATACGCTTAAGCTAGAACTGAGCAATTTTTACTTCGACAAATTATCGATAGACAATTCGGCGCGGATGTTAAACTGACATGCTCAACGCGCCGGAAGAGGTAACGATTCAAGTTATAACGCCTACTCTGGCGGCAATCTATTGGAAGCCACTCAAGAAACTAAACTGCGTGGCAGTGAATTACGAGGTGCATTGGACGTTAATATCGGATGTTATTCTTTTAAACAGCACGCGAAAAGTAACTTCTCAACCTACATGCAACTTATCAATCAGCCGGAATATACAGTAGATGGCAAATTTTTCAAGATAATCCAGCCGCTACTGCCAGGACAAAAATGATATACATGCGTGTGTATCCAACCAAGTTCAGCAATTTCTTCACTGACAGTTCGAACAAAATCATTTACATGTACTCGGAACCGAATAATTTAACATTGAGCGAAGTCAGTACAAACGGTATGAATATCTCGTGGATCCCTAACGTCAATCTGACGATCCATTACATACTAGAATACAAAAATGATGCGATGCAGAAGTGGCAAAAAGTGAATAACACTGAAAAGAATAATGACAAAATAACATACCATATAGAAAATTTACTGCCGTGAACTGTATACAAATTCCGTTTGATCCTGAAATACCCCAAGTATATGGAAAACTTTATATGGCCGCCTGATGGAGAAGAATTTACTTTTGAAACGCTTGGTAAGCACATAAAGACATTATGATATGTGTTTACTTTAAGAATGTGTCTTAATAAATATTTTACATAAATTAGAAAAAATTATATAATTAAATTTTAAATAAAAGTATGTACTAGAATAAAACGAAGAAAATAAAATTCTACTCTTGTGTAAAATAGGTAATGCTCCGAGCGCTCCTGAGATACCATTAATATTAAGCATTGTCGTGACTCTTGTCCTAATCTGTGTTTGCTACTTTTACTATTGTAAGTATAGTTGATAAAATTTCGATTGCAAATTATTTTAAATTTGATATATAAAAAGAATTTCTGAAAAGTTAGTTGACTTGTTTAAAATGATTTAAATTTGACAATGCATACTATTAAATAAATGTATTATAACGTTATCTAACAGCATATCGACGACGCAAAGAAAGTAACGAAATAGTTCTGCGCCCAATAACGACCGATACCGAAACAGCAAACTCTAAACAAAGTACCTTTCGTGATCATTGAACCCAATACTTTGTAAGCTCTTAGGTTGCAATATAATCCGAATGAATATGCCTTGACCATAATCGAAAAAAAGCAAATTACTCTAACAAAGCTTCTAGGCAACGGCGCATTCGGAGAGGTAAAAACTAATTTCTTATTACTTAAATATATCCTTGAAGACATTCCTTAATTTTTTAATCAGAAAATTTTAAAGTGAAAACACATTTTTTTTATAAAAATAAATTCAAATATCAAAACTTTTTATATAAAGTTAAATAATATAAACATTTTTAGCATGTACTTTATCGATATTTATTAATTATAAATTATGTCGCTGGTATTTCAAGGAAACGTTCAAGATTTAGAAGGGTCAAACACAACGCCTGCCACCATAAAAATGCTACGAAAAAATGCTTCCTTGCAAGAGAAAAAGGAATTTTTGGAAGAAGCCAAGCTAATGAGTAACTTTTGACTTAAACATGTGCTAAGAATGTTGGGCATCTGTTTTGACGCGGATTTACCATTGCTCGTATTGGAATTAATGAAAGTTGGTGACTTACTGAAATATTTGAGAGAGTCGGACATTGCAACCGTCAGATTCGCACGCTCTGCATCTACAAAACTTGCTCACCATGTGCGAAGATGTTGCTCGAGGTTGTTGCTACTTAGAAGAACTACACTTTGTGCACATCTTGCGTGTCGAAATTGCTTAATATCTTCGAGAAATCGCGAAAATCGTATTGTGAAAATCAGCGACTTTGGACTAGCTAGAGATATTTACAAAATTTACTATTACCGCATGGTAAATGCAATTATTTAAAAGAGATAAAACTTTTTTTATTTTTGCATTGTAATAATATTATTCATCTTCAAGCTGATTAGAATGATAACAAAAATATTATAATAGAAAAGTATTTTTGTTTGTATATGTGTGTATAGAGAAAGAGAGATGACTTAACTTTATCTGCACGTAACGCTTACTTCGAAAATTGACAACTTCGTTAAAAGACTTAACTGCGCTAAAATTGTGTTTTAGGAAGGAAAAACCCCGTTTCCTGTTCGCTGGATGGCACCGGAATCTTTGGTGGACGCAATATTTACTTCACAAAGCGATGTTTGGCAATTCGGGGTACTAATGTGGGAAATTACGTCATTGGGTCTGCAGCCCTATCCTGCCAAAAATAATTCCTAAGTATTGCAGTATGTATGTGCGGGGGGCAAGCTGTCGAAACCTCTCAACTATCGATGTTGTACCAGTTGATGCTACGTTGCTGGAAGGCGGTGAACGATAGACCAAATTTCATACTTTGTCTCGAAAATATCGTAACCCTGAGAGACAACATAGAAGACGCGATACTGAGTTTGGTGGATTTTATCAGACGTACAGCACACGGAACAGAAACCTCTAATGGATGTCCAGTAGACGTCCATATCATGGAGATTCGAAATTTCTATTAGACGTCCATGTAATCTCCTACTATATACAAAAACAAGATACGTTAGTGTCTCGCGATCCATCGAAGAGTCCAATTCGGTAACATATCAAAATTATAATTATGGATCTCATAATTGAATGTGCCAAGCGTGGGCTCTTCGCCACATCACCGACATGTGCTCTTTTTGTTCGACATAATTTATCCGATGACCGATTAATATTTAAGTATATGTTATCGTTGTTTTGCGCTGAAGGTGACCCAAAGAATGGGTCAAAACGTACGCTATTATATTGCAATTTCGATCAATAAATAATTTCTACAAAGATCTAAGCGTATTATAATTTCAATTAATAAATCATTTCTACGTTCTAAGTACTACGCATGGCTCTGGATGCCGTATTTTCTTTCTTATTTATTTATTTTTCATTTTTTACATTGCTAATTTTAATAAATTTTCATGCGCGTTACTTACTGCGCTGGCTCTTATTGCCTTTTTTCTCTATTAATTAATTATCATTATCAGAGTCTTTATGTAATTAATTTATAACTTTGTGTTTATAATTAATTATAAATATAATAATTAATTATAATAAGCAGACTCCTGTAACATCATCATTACCGACTCCGTATATCTTATGTAAGTCACACTAATCATGTTCTCCATCGCTTTGCAAAAATCTCTCTCGTCAATCGTGTGACCTCATTTAATTATAGATAACATTAAGCAGGACTTTCTTAAATGCATTAAATTTCATCTCCGTTACTTCCTGGCCTATCAACTAGGGAGAAATAAACATCTTGGAGTTGCACGGATGAATGTTAATACTTTCAATTATGTATAAATTGACGTGAGAGACAATTGTTTTAATATGACACCTAACTCTCTTTTTTTACCGTTGCTCTGTAAAAATTTTGTACCTGTTGATACTGCGAACTTAATTATGTTCTATTTACCGACCTTTTTTAACAATTATTTATATACTCTTTGTCCGACACGCTATATCTGATTACTGTTTAGTTTGTTATTGTATTTTGTGCTAAAGATGAATCAAAGAATGGGTCAAAACGTTCGCTGTATTCGTTTATATTAACAATTCAATAATAATTTTTTTTTGCGCCCTAAGTACAGCTCGTGACTCCAAGTTTACAGTGGAGCAAAGTTCGCAAATCCTACATGAACTTTAATTTAATTATCGTTCTATGACCATAAGCCAATGATGATATGTGTGTTGTCCCATCAAATCCACTGTGCCTAGTGGCTTATTATTAAGTCATTTAGGTCATAGTGATGGCCAATGCGCACAATTCTGTTACATCTGATCGTGTGGGACCCAAAACCAGTCTAAAACACGTAGATAATCCATTCATGTCCGACTCTAGATTAAGTGCGATATTTTTTGCTGGCCTAACACAGAATGAGGTTAAACTCGAATCGCAGACAGAAGTGTCACACAAACCACCAGTCTACTCTACATTATGTATAGCGAAGTCATGAACACAGCTTGAGGTGTATTCAACTAATTCTCGATATATGGACATCTCTGATCGGATTGATACAAATTGTCCCTCGTTTCGCTTTGCGGGACGAACCTTTACACCAGATACTGGAGTCCCATTGACCGAGTATCTGCAGACGAAGACTGATCAAACACCAAAGATTGTCAAGATCGATGCAACACATTTTGTTCTGCCAAATATCCAATGGCAAGACATAGATTATGTCTTCCAAGCGGTTACTACATATCAAAAGACATTGTTAGATAAATTGGATACAAACCACTCTTTGGTACTTTAAAAGGTATCCGGAACAAAACACGACCCATTACCTCTGGCATGTCTAAAGTTCTAGACAGAATGTGTCTATATCAACAACTCTTAATCACATGTATTTTAGAAATACTGAATAAACAACAATAATACCATCATCAGTTTATTCAACTTATTGTGACAAACACCAACTGCAACCAACATCCTAAACAACTCCCGCTATCCTATCTTATTAATGGAAGCGTTCTAGGCAGCTCAACCAACCTATAATCTAAGTTTGAAGCAAATCCAACATTTATTAACAATATGCTTCACCACCAACCTGCGAGAGCAGAAGGAAAAATTGAGTTATTGTCCACTCTTGTGTGAAAATGCGGCAAATTCTCTCCCGATTGGGAGACGGCGCGCGGACAGGTGAATGATTAAATTCGGCACTGTGGTTTAGACGACACAGAATTTATTCTCGACAATGTCAATAACACAAATGTACAGAGTGGTAACGGGCCACGTGTGAGCACGATAATGGCGAGACTGTTCCTTGCGAACGACTGCGAGTGAAAAGGCCGCACGTGAATAGCACGACAGCTTGATCAAATTAAAGGATCATAATAAGTAGCGGAGCACCGCGTGTAACTCCGTAAGCAGATCTCGCGAATGTTCAGCTTCGGTCGAGGGTCGAGTTGATCCTCGCGGCCAGAGCTGCGCCGTTTTGCACTTGCCGTTAACCGGCACAGAATAAAATTGCTAAGTCTCGCGCGTTGCTGACTTGTCTTAATGTATAAGAATGCGACAACGATGCGAGACAATGTTCGTCATGTCTAGCGAAGCCCGGTAACTATTGACGGAGATTTGATCGAAAGACGACTTTGCGAAATTTGCTAGCGCTCACACATGCCTCTTGCTGCGGTACAAGACTCTCGAAGAATGCGAACGCTCGTCACGGGGAAGAAGGCGGAAGTCTGCGCTCGCGAATTCTTATCGGCCAATTATTGATTGCTAGCGCGATCAATCGACCGCGATATTGGCTAATCGGCAGGATCATGCGCGAAATACTAGGCTGATGACATCCGGCGCGGGACGGAGCGCTCGCGGTTCGGAATACCGAGCAAGGGTGGCGCCAGGATTATCGAATTGATCCTGGATCCGCGATAGCTACACAGCGGCGCGAAATCACGCACGAAACACGTGATTAACAGGCGCCCTTTCAGGTAGTTAGAACAAGACGGAACAACTCTGATGCCCAAACTTAGAGATGATGTTATTCTATAACCTTTTAAGGTTTTAGAAATATCATTAACTGAACAACTATTATCTAGGGAAGAAATTCTATCTATTTGCTTTCCAACACCAGATCTTATTGCACAACTCGACGCATTATATTGTGCATTGTAATAACTATTTACATATGCAACGCAAGCGGTGCGTAGTGCATCCTGACTACCATATAGTTAAATGGCTAGTCAACACATTTGGATTTAAATACATAGATGGTTAATTATTCACGACTACGACTAATCCGGCTCAGACAAACCACCTTGTTAGTGATAAAGCTCAATAAATAAAACTATCAGTACACGAGCTGTCAACCAAGGCAGACAAACCTAAAGCCAGAGCTCTGTGACTGACAAACCTGTATCCATCATCAAGACCGATGGAGAACAAAGAGCTCACGAATCAAGGTTTTAAGCATGTACGACTTAAAACACCTTAGTCTACTGCTTGTTTGGGTACAAAAACGCAACCCATCAACGCGGTACAAACCATCAAAAATTCCGTAAATCCGTAATAAAAATTCCGTTTTATCTTCTTATTTATTATAATTAATTTAGTATTTTAATTTTATTATACGCTGGCTAAAAACATGCGTTTTACTTACTCGTTTCTTAAACTAATTGTTTTAATTATGGTACACCTGCTGTCATATTGTTGAAACTATGGATTAAATACCAGAAAACTATTATTGTTAGCAGATTAAGAATCACATTCTTGCGTAAGTGCATTAGACTTAAAGTAACAACTTCACATGTGGGTTATTTTCTGATAAATTATGGTAAATTTCTGTTTGATTATAGATCTATTTATAGTTTTAAGAGATTGAGGAACCATTTTGTAACGACCCCCCCCCCCCCTAAGCGATCATTGTACCCGGCCGTCAATCCGCCGGAAGGCTGCCGCCCGACGAACATCAGTCGAGCAAGGTGCAGCGGCGCTATGCGCCCTTTTTAATTCGTATAATTGCGAACGGATCCGAGCCGTTAAACGACCGTCGGTATCTATATACCGGGCCGTCGTCTCGGCGCGCCGAACCGCTCCGAGTTCCGTCGGAAAGCGCCGAGCGACGGTCCCGTCCGCCCGCTGCCGGGGCCGCCCGAACGGCCCCGAATCCAACCGAGCGTTTGACAGTTGTGCTGTCAATTAACGCTGAAACAATCGGGCCCCCGCGATTACTTCCAAAATTACTCGAATGGGTAATTTCGGAGTATAAAGAGAGCGGCCCGACGGAGCAAAGATCACTCCGGTTCCAGATCAGCTAGAGCTTGCACAGCGCTTAACAATCCGATCCAGAACACGTTCTCAGACGAGACAGAGGTCGAGCGAACTCAGCTTTCGCCGAAGCGATCTCGGCGACTCTCGAAGAAGAGTTCCTTCGCTATCCGCGAATTCCGAAAACCAGGAGGTTGAGCGCACTCAGTCTCCGCCGAAGCGATCTCGGCAATTCGGCAAATTCGCCCATCCTAGCCATACCTTGCGGCGACCACTTCTACGGGTAGAAGAGATCTCTGCCGTTGACGAGTACTCTCATCTATCGCCGCATCCTGAGGACATCCTAACTAAAATAATTACTTAAAGTAAAATAATTACTTAAATAATTATTTAAATACGCGAATAAGACCCGCGAAGAAATACCGCGACTTACATCAACACGCTTCTCGCGCCACGTGCTCTCTCGCGCCCCGCGCGCCCATCACTGTCAGCCGACACGCGCCGTGGGCTTTAAACGCCACAAAAACGCATAAGCACGTGCCGTCGGCACGACTCGCATTCCGGAGCGAGAATATACACCGCAAGTTAAATATTCCGCAACCAATGTATTATCGGTCGCCCAAATAAAGAGCTATTTACGCGGTCCGATCCGGAATTCTCTTTCACACTGTATATATTCACCGCCCGCCTACACGTATACCTACACACCGTTCACGCATCTTATGCACCCTGTAAATGCATTCACCGCTCGCATACACGTATACATACACGCTGTTCACGCATCTCTTGCACGCTGTAAATACATTCATCGCTCGCACACACGCATACATACACACCGTTCACGCCTCTCTTGCATACCGTCTATGTATTCACCGCTCGCATACATATATACATACACACCGTTCACGCATCTCTTGCATACTGTAAATATATTCACCGCTCGCATACATGTGTACATGCACACCGTTCACGCATCTCTTGCACACTGTAAATATATTCACCGCTCGCATACACGTGTACATGCACACTGTTCACGCATCTCTTGCACGTTGTAAATATATTATATATATTCACCGCTCGCATATACGTATGCATAGATGCCGTTCACGCATCGGTATACAACTACATACACGCCGCTCGCTCATTTCGTGCGCCCTGTACAGATACATCCGTGACATTACACACACAAATCATACACGAGTCACACGGTAATTATACATCGAACACTGACTCATCTTCATTTTTGCACATGCATTCTACTTAATTAAATAAACATTTAAACATCACAAGTACGCCTGGTTGTCTCGTAGCCCTTTTCGAATCCTGATCCCGACTGAGCGTATACGAGCCGTGCTCGAAAAGTGGCACGTTACAATTTTATTGGAAGGTTACTACACATTGAACTGAAGTATGCTTATTGTTTATTAAGATTTACTCATACTCAAATTTTTAAACTTTGTCAGTCTATTTACTGTTGCATTCCGTTGTGATTCTTTTTTTTGTCAAACAGACAAATCCATTGTACTCGTTCTTTCTAAACAAGTGGAAAAGATTTGGCAAAAATTTAACTATTTGATATCTAAATTTAGTAATGACAGAACGGACATTAGGCCTACACAATCTTTTTGTCACTTTCTTCAACCTAATCCTATCAGTTCTTTAAATCCTATATTTTCTTTTAAAATTGTTCCCTCTTATAACAGTTATAATAAGATTGTGATCAAGGTTGACCCGAGTATTTTCGATTCACAACAATCCTTCTCATATATTAGAAATGGTTGGTTTATGAATTTGTCTTTCTATACCTAGAGATGTTCGGGTTCTCCTTCAGTTAAGTGAAAATTTTAGTTTACTTGTTACTGACTCGGCGAAACTAACGACTGAATTTATTAAGAACGTAGAGAATAATTTAAGATTTCTTCCGAATAATACACAGATGAGCAGGAATTGATCAGCATATGTTATTAATAAACGTCCTTCTTATTCATCTTTTAATTGCTTTTTAACTCTAAGTGGAAACACCTGTTTTGATATACAAAAATTTCTCAAGAGTTATCCTAATTTAATTCTTACTAAAGCCGATGAAGGTAACGTTACTGTTGTGTTGGACAAGGATAATTATAATAATGTTCAAACAATTTATATTTACAAAATACTTTTTTTTTGTCTTGTAGTCTATATTTAATTTTAAATTTAATATTAATTATTAAGAAACATTCTGCATATTACATAATGAATTTTCTTACTAAATAAGAATTAACCAATGTAAATGTGTACTTTCCGACATAATTGTACATCTATTTGCATGCAATATTTATTGTAATGTTAACCAATTATTTTCTAAATCTAGATCTTACTGTAATGTTAACCAATTGTTTTCTAGATCTAAAGCAGAAGAATTGAAGGATGATAGAGAAGATATTAATGCAAAAAATTTAAAGAATCCATGTCCGCGAAGAGAAAATAGAGAGAACAAAAGACAAACTGAAACAGATCGATTTTGTGAAGAAAACTATCAAAACATATCTACAAAAAATCTAATATAGAGATCTTTTTGCCACGAGAATAAGGGAAAATATAACTCGAAGATGTGAGGCAATTATTGACAACCGTGGCGACTGGACATATTATTAATATAAAAGCATTTTAGTTTCAATCGAGTAGAATGGATGTATTTTCAATTATATATAATATACTTTTCTATAAATTAAACTGGACACGTTTTTCTTATTGTTAGACTGACTGTATATATATTTTTTCAAATAAATTTTTAATAATTAATTATGTAATGACTCCCCCCCCCCCCTGAGCGATCGTTTCACCCGGCCGTCAAGGCCGGGCAAGGTGCAGCGGCGCATTGCGCCCTTTTTAATCGTTTGAAGTAAACGGATTCGGGCCTTTAAATGGCCGCCGGCATCCGTATACCGGGCCGTCGTCTCGGCGCCCCGAGGCCCCGAGTCGCTCCGATTTCCGTCGGAAAGCGCCGAGCGACGGTTCCGCCCGGGGCTGCTGGAACGGCCCCGAATCCGTCCGATTTGTTTAATAATTAAAGCCAAGAACAATCGGGCTCCGCGATTACTTCCGAAATTACCCGAACGGGAAATTTCGGAGTATAAAGAGAGCGGCCCGACGAAGCAGAAGACACTCCTGTTCCAGATCGACTAGAACTTGTACAGCACCTAGCAATCCGATCCCGAACACGCTCTCGAACAAGAGAAAGAGGTTGAGCGAACTCAATCTCTGCCGAGTGATCGCGGCATATCTTGCCAAAGAGCTTCCCGCAAATCTGAAACGAAAGTACGGAGGTTGAGCGAACTCATATATATATATATATATATATATACAGGGTGTTTCAGATATATATATATATATACACACGTATCTGTTACGTCCAGACTCGTTAGGGAGAGTCAACGGAAGGACGTAAACAAAACTTACCTCGAACAATGCCGGACCGTACGTGGTTTCGAGGCGAGCAAACGTGCGGAGGCCCTAAGCAGGTCAACGACCGAGAAGGTCGCTTTTACGCTGTTAAAAGGCCCCGTTCACTCGATGGTCCCTTTTTGGAAGAGAATTAAATCTCTTTTGCGCGGGCTGGGACCTTGTGCGATTTCGGAGTTCAGGAGAGAGTGCAGGGGGTAATAATGATCATTCAACTAAGTACGAAAATTTCTAATTTATTCAAATAAAGTAAAATAAAGCGAGGTTTGGGAGAAAATTCATAATATTCGGTTAATACATATATTTATATGTACGTGTGTATATTGATTACAATATTTTTTTATAATTTAAAAATTGCGTGAGGGTGTTGTGTGTGTATATGTGCGCGTTACATGTGTACGTAGGACATCGATCGGAGCAGAGTGGAGGAAATTAAAATATTTAAAATGAAGCTCCGATCAGATTACAATAAATTATATAAATATAAAAAAAAGATAAATAAAATTAAAAACCGTCAGCTAAGCAGAAGCAGGATGTCAAGAATCGGGGATTTCTTCAAACTCAATGGTGGAAGGTTTGTAAATCCGCCAAAAGAATTGGATGGAAACGGCCACTGGATATCTGCGGCAGAGATGGAAACATGGAATAATGGTGTCGGGGGTAGATTCGATTAGTACTTTTCTCAGGTCGGCAAGATTTACAGGATCGGGCCCGATGGTAAAGGCATCTTCGGGGAGAGGATCCGTGTATGGAGGGAGGGTTCTTAGGCAATAATCTAATAGATTTTGGTAGGTGCGAGGAGAAGGATCATTTTCAGGAGGAGGTGGTGAGGGTGATGAAAGGGGGGATCTCCGAGTTCTATGACGGGAGGCGAGGGCGATCTCGTGGACTCGCGGACAGGAGATTGTGAGGGAGAAAGGGGGGGAGAGTCTTCTAAATCAATTAAAATCGGTGAAGAAGAGCTCGGCGGACTAAACGAGAGTTGTGGAGAGGGAGGAGGAGGAGTCGGGACCCTCGGAGACGAAGAGTCTTCGGGAGAAGGAGGAGGGGGAGTCGGGACTCTCGGAGATGGAGAGTATTCAGGAGAAAAAGGAGGGGGAGTCGGGACTCTCGGAGACGGAGAGTCTTCGAGAGAAGGAGGAGGAGGAGTCAGGACTCTCGGAGACGGAGAGTCTTCGGGAGAAGGAGGAGGAGAAGTCGGGACTCTCGGAGACGGAGAGTCTTCGCGAGAGGTAAAAGGGGCTATAGAGGGGGAGCACGGACTGGGGATGAGACGGGGGGAATAATGCGGAGGAAAGGGGGAAGGAGCGCGAGTAGATTCGGACTCCAGCCAGCGCTTAGCCTCAGGTAGTTCTGTATTTATTAGCGATAGATTTATCTTGAAACTAGGATCCGCGGCAGCCCGAGCCAGCACTTTCCTTGTCCATCGATTCTGACGGTAGCGTCGGTGTTTAGTCCACGATTTAGTTCTTTTAGTTTTTAGGGGAGTGGTCCCCACTCTAATAAACCAACGCAAAGGTTTATAACATATAGATATTTATATATGTATTTATATTATGATACAAAACAGTTCTTAGATTATTATAGTTCTGGTTGAGATAATGATAACATGACAAGGATAACAAATTTGAACCACGATAAATAAGTGATGATATAATAGGTTTGAGTTATGGTAAATAAGTGATAATTTATTAGAATTATGAATAATAGATCTGAATTAACACGATAATGAGTTTTGTTTCGAGGCTGAGATAGATCTTTGGTATAGATGCTGACTAATTCATGGGGAGATGAGAAACAGAGGGAGAGCATCGCGAGTCTCTATGCTAAACGCGATTGACGGCCTTCGTAAATAATGAGGGTCTGAATCTAATCGTGCTTGCAAACTCACGAAAGAAAGGGAAAGAGAAGGCGTATCGCGAGTCTCTACGCTAAACGCGATAGACGACTCTCATAAAGAACGAGAGTCTAATTCTGATCGCGATTGCGAACTCACGAAAGGAAAGAAAAGAGAGGACAAGAAAATTAAGATATTTGATGTACTTTCAAGATGTAGCCATTATTTTTAATATTTAATTGTTACGCGTAGTATTTGATTATTATGTGTAATATTATGAGTAATATATAGTTATCCCGTCTAGAATCTTCGTAGAAAATTTGATAAATTTGCTAAGAAATGTTTCTAATAATCGTTTCCAATACGTAAAGGCAGAAATTCATTGAGACTTACTACTTGCTGCGGTGGTTTCTGAGTAAGAGAGAACGGGGGAACTGGTCCGTACTTGATATGGTTTTTGGGCTCGGTCCTAGCTTGCTTCAGCTCGGTTTTCGATCGCTCGAAAGTGCTCACTGGTCTGCTGCGTTCACACTAGAATGTTCTGTTTGCACTCTGAAACACTGTATATATTTCCACCGGGAAAACGCTAAGACTCAAGTTGACACGATAACTGCGAGGCACTGGTAACAGCAATAGTACTCGTGACCAGTGATGCCAGGAACAGGTCGCAAGCAACACGCAACCGTAGTGGAGAGAATGACGCACACAAGCGAAAACCGCGTCCGTGTAAGCTCGGCGTTTCGGCTAGCTTCGGATAGCAGAAGAGAACAGATATACTGTTTTCTGTCTCCTTCTTTACCGAGTCGACAACGAAGGCGACGGGCGATGCGGCGATGTTATGTTGCTCGATTCTTAATACGCGTGACAGCGTTAAATGTTTTCTTATACAGCGTTCTTGTGTTATAAATAAAAATTTTTTTTCACAACATTCTAACATTATGTATTAAATGGCTTTTTACAGCCTTTTGATATAATTTTACCCAAATATTTTTTAACTTTAAGGAAATATTTATTAAAATGTAGGTACTTATTATTTAATTTTTTTTATTTTTAGAAGACATTTTAATTAATAATATTAAATATTTTATAAAAACATTATTTAAATGCATGAAACAAAATTCAATGTGTGATATAAATATTTACTATCTCTCTCTCTCTCTCTCTCTCTCTCTCTCTCTCTCTCTCTCTCTCTCTCTCTCTCCCCTCTCACTCTCGCTCTCTCCCTCTCTCACCCTCCCTCTCTCACCCTCCCTCCCTCTCCCTCCCTCCCTCTCCCTCCCTCCCTCTCCCTCTCTCGCCCTCGCCCTCTCACTCCCTCTCTCCCTCTCCCTCTCTCTCTCTCCCTCTCTCTCTCCCCCCTCTCTCTCCCTTTTTCTCTCTCCCTCTCTCTCCCTCTCTCCCTCACTCTCTCTCTCTCTCTCTCTCTCTCTCTCTCTCTCTCTCTCTCTCTCTCTCTCTCTCTCTCTCTCTCTCTCTCTCTCTCTCTCTCTCGTAAAATAATAGTATTTTTCCACACAACCCAAGAGGTATCACCAATGGCGCGTTAAGTTTTTTAAAGTGGATCTTCGCCTGGAGCCCTATTATACCACACTATATGTATAATATTATATTCTACTGTTATTCACAAGTGTGATGTCTTTTACAGACAAAATATTTTTACACACTTGTCTTTTACAAGTGTGATGTCTTTTACATACAAGATATTTTTTACACACTTGTCTTTTACAAGTGTGATGTCTTTTGCAGAAGAGATATTTTTTACACACTTGTCTTTTACAAGTGTGATGTATTTTACAGACAAGATATTTTTTACACACTTATCTTTTACAATTGTGATGTCTTTTACAGACAAGATATTTTTTACACACTTGTCTTTTACAGACAAGATATTTTTTACACACTTGTCTTCTACAAGTGTGATGTCTTCTACAGACAAGATATTTTTTTAATTTTATTTTGGACATTATTATTGTACATCATTAGTTGATGATGTACTTGCAATGGCATTATCAGCTGCATGTAATGTTAAGCTTCTCTTTTTCTTAGGAGTAATGGAATATAATTTTTCCGATGACATGAGAGACAAATACTTTTCATTAATCTCCATGTATAGAATACTTTCTTTTCTTGCTTTTAACACTGATTTTAATACGCAACTACGTTTATACATGCGGACGAAAGTTTATTTCGTTTTTTTGTTTTTAAATCAGTTAACAAAGAAAACATTCTTCCTGGATCGGCATTTAAATTTGGAAGTGATCTAACAGCATTCAAAAGAGACTTCATATCGGATGCTTATGTTTAAAATGTTTTTCCACATCTCATCAAAGTTTAATTTTAAAAAATGTTCTTTTTCTGCTGTTGTAAAATCCAGATGTAAAGTATGCCACTTTTTTTAAAGCATTTTCGTCAAAACCACCGAGGGTCTGAGCGACAAAAGAAACATCATTAAATAATGTTTCTCTGTCAATACCACATAATGCTACGTTGGAATGGAAAACCTTTAATTTCGATAAAAATTTATCTTTAATAGGCAGTCTTATTAATTTCCTCGGCGGCAGTTACGTAAAATTCCAAACAATTTTCTCGAACATTTTCAATTATGTCTGCGTGCCCTTCTTTCAATTTCTCGAGTTATTCCTCACATTCAAAACCAAGGTTAATATCATTTAAAGATTTCTGATTATCTTTTTCAGAAAATTGAATATTATCACATACATTTTTTAGAAGCTCTGGTTTCAAAATATGTTTTGAAATTGTTATTAAAAATTCTAATGATTTTGGCAGTAACAAATGAACTCTTGTTTCCAGAGCTTGAAAAAATGCATTGTAAGAATTAAACAAATTTAAAGTATGCTTTAAAAATAACAAATATGCTTTAACATCAGGATTTTCATTAAAGATAATAAATGTTCTCCTGATTCTGATTTTTCATCAACAACCATTTCGGTCAAAAAAAGCTTGATAGTATCCCAGAACTCAAGAAGTCTTTCAACACATGAATGGTGAGAGAGCCACCGTGTATCGGACAACTTTAAAATTTTACGGTTTGTTTCCTGAAAACATTCGTTAAATTCTTGATAAATAGCAGTACGCTTGGGACTACCGTTAATATAATTCGCGATCTTTTTTACAAACTCTTCGCAATATTCTGGTATTTTAGCACATGTCGCATGTGCAGCCAATGCACCACAATGGCATGGACATACAAATGTTAATACATTTTTACAAAGTTCTTCCAACTTTTTTTTTGAATGATAGATGTTTTCCTATTATGACAGACGCATTGTCGCATGATAAGGCAATGATATTTAAAAATGGAATTTTTAATGTCCACATTTTACATTTGAATGCATTAAATAATTGTTCCGCGCTGCTATTTCTCGCATCAATATTAATTAATTTAACTAATTGCGTGCGAATGTCTAATGTTTCAGGATCAACAAACCGAACAGAAAACGTCATCCATTTTTCATTACAAATATCATTTTGTCAATAAAAATGGAAAATTTGGTATTTTGAATGCTGTTGACCACACAGTCCGTTTCTACACTTCGGACACAATACATTTGAAATTATATTTTTACATTTTGTCCGGCCCATACTCATACTTCTCAACACGGTAGGATCTCTTCCTATTAGTTGAAAAAAAACTGAGAATATCTGTTGCCGTTTGATGTGAAATATTCTTATCAGCGATTAACGCGGCATACCGAATTTCTGCTGATTTCTTTCGCTCTTCAAACGACAAAAGTGATTCGTCCGTTATGTTAATATTTTCGTCCGTATTCTTTGTTGCTGTTTTATTTTTTTCAAACATTATGTGTGCCTTAGATTCTGCGTGATGATAAATTTGCGATAAACCACCAATCATTGATTTATCACAAAATAAGCAAAAAAATGAATTTATGTCATTTGATACTTCGCGTAGCCATGGTTTAAATAATTCAATATCTAACCATTGTTGTCTAAATGTTTTTTTATTTAAACCTTTGTCTTCATTTGATAATAATGATGTGCTTTCTTCTATATTATTTTTGTGACACGCAGAATCCGCAAGTCTTAAGACATGTGTGTTGCACGAAATATTTTTATTGCAAATGATACAATGGTAAAGGCTATCATCAAATGATACTTTTCGTATCCAAGATTTTAATCGATCATCACTAAGCCAAGCTTCTGAAAAGCTTCGCTTAGGTTTTTTTCTTAATTCATCAAACATTATGTTTAACAGAAAATAGAAACAAAGAATTTAAGAGAATTAATAAATGAAAATAAAAAAGATGAATATTTTTAGAAATGTGTGAAATATACAGAACAATCAAGACTTACAATCGGAAATGTGTGAAATATACATGTATAAAAAGATATGTTAACTCTCAAGGTGACAAGATTATCTGACAGAAGAAACAAATGCTGAGAAACAAATGCCGAGAAACAAATGCCGAAAAACAAATAAACGGCACTGTGAAACAAATAAACAAATACCGAGTGCTTCGCTGACTCAGTTCGCTGTGAAAAATCGGTGCAATAGAACGATAATGTCTCGTAAGTAGTAAATTAAATTATTATTATTTGTATTTATTAGACAAGTATTAAGAAAGTTTAAGCTTAAATTTGTCTTCTCTGTAATTATACATAATCATTTATTTATCGAAATTTTATTAACATATTTCACATATGTATATGTTTATTAAGAGAAAGAGTATAGGTTCTTGAAACAATTTTGCATTAATATATATTTTATTTTGCAGAGAAATCAATGAAGAAATGCAGGTGGTGCTGCAAGAACAGCCAAACCTACAACAGTTGATGCAACGAGTGTTGCATCAACAAAGGCTGCAGCAGCAGCAGCAACAACAACAATTACAACAGCTGCAACATTTATTGCAACAACAGCAGCAACAAGAGGAACCGCAGCCGCAACAGCAGCAGCAGCCGCCGTAAAACAATAAAAATGGTAAATTATTTATTTTTTATTATTAACTCTCTTATTAATTTATATGCATATTTTAATTTATTTATTATTTATTGATGTATATGTTTATTTTTCAGACAAAGAAAAAAAAAGAGGAGGTGGCCGAGCGCGTGCTCGTTGGTTTGCCTAACGAAGCAGAAGAGGAGGCCGGGCTGGTAGAAGCAGCCCTGGAGGCGGATGGGCCTTTAGAGGTGACCGGGCCGGTAGAGGCGGCCCTGGAAGCGGCCGAGGCGGCCGAAGCAGAGGAAATATGCGGGGCCGCGTACCACAATTAAAAATTTTTATATTAATTTTTAAAAATATAAAAAATAAAAATAAATAATAAATAAAAATAAATAATTTCTGAGTTAATTATTTATACCCTACATTTTTCTCCTTGTCCTTAAATATAATATAATATTATACATATAATGTGGTATAATAGGGCTCCAGGCGAAGGTCCACTTTAAAAAACTTAACGCGCCATTGGTGATTGACCCCATGACCTCTTGGCTGGTGTCGAAAAACACTATTATTTTACGAGAGAGAGAGAGAGAGAGAGAGAGAGAGAGAGAGAGAGAGAGAGAGAGAGAGAGAGAGAGAAGAGAGAGTAAATATTTATATCACACATTGAATTTTGTTTCATGCATTTAAATAATGTTTTTATAAAATATTTAATACTATTAATTAAAATGTCTTAAAAATAAAAAATTTATTTTTTTTTTAATAATAAGTACCTACATTTTAATAAATATTTCCTTAAAGTTAAAAAATATTTGGGTAAAATTATATCAAAAGGCTGTAAAAAGCCATTTAATACATAATGTTAGAAGGTTGTGAAAAAAAAATTTTTATTTATAACACAGAAGGCTGTACCCAGCCAGAAATGATTGGTCGAATCGACATCGATATGCGGGTTCGAAATGGGATCGAAATTGACATCGACATCGATCTCATTTTGTCTCTCATGTCGATCTCCTGTCGACTCGAACTGCGTAATCAACGTCTAGTCGACGTCTAATCGAAGTCAAGTCGATTTCTATCGGGCCAGATAAATATTGCAGGAAATGATAATAAATTTAATATTTATATATATATATAATCAGATAAATTCAATGTTTATTTTAGAATAAAAATATTATTCTTTTATTAGTCTTACATCTGACATCACAATTGGTTTAATCACTACCCAACCAGAAATAATTGATCGAATCGATGATCGAAATTTGTAGTCGATTCGACTTAGAAGTAGGCTTAAATTTCGACCAGTCATCGACAAGTCTAACGTTTATCTGTTCGATTTTTCAAAAATCAGTTAAATATCTGAATTCCCCTGTACGGGAATCGTATCAAAAATTAAACTGATAGAAATAACTACATATGTTATTAACCGCATTTTATAGGCCATATATACGCTCATGACAAGAACTCGAATACGGGTATAGAAAATGCATAATGCACCGCGTAGCGGTAAGCGAATAAACTACACTATTTTAATAATAGTAAATAAAGTATATACTGTGCTTTCCAGCTTTGTGTTTCGATGTAAAATTGACTGAAAGAAAATAGAAATCTTATAGAAATATTCGCAATTGCTCAATTAATATAAAAACAATTTTTATGATGAAGTCGAAAATGACAAATATATCGACTAGTATTCGACCATCAACCATTCATCGACGAATCGACGTCAATTCGACCAATCATTTCTGGCTGGGTAATTTTAGACAAAATTTGCGGCTTTTGAACACAGGTAATAGAAAGAAGCAACTCTTGATGCCAAAACAATTTGATCGAAATCGGCTGATTTTCGATGTCAATTTCGATGTCGATGAATTTTCGGTGAATCGATGTCGATTCGACATTAGCCTTCTCACTGGGTATATAAGAAAACATTTAACGCTGTCACGCGTATTAAGAATCGAGCAACATAACATCGCCGCATCGCCCGTCGCCTTCGTTTTCGGCTCGGTAGAGAAGGAGACAGAAAACAGTATATCTGTTCTCTTCTGCTATCCGAAGCTAGCCGAAACGCCGAGCTCACACGTACGCGGTTTTCGCTTGTGTGCGTCATTCTCCCCACTACGGTTGCGTGTTGCTTGCGACCTGTTTCTGGCATCACTGCTCGTGACGAAAGAAGTAGTATTCTCTCGAGGCAAGGTTTCGAGTATTTAAAACCCTTTGCTCCTCCTTTTCGCTGGGCAGTCGAAATCTCTATTTAACGAATCAGTTTTCTAATGACGCCCTTATAGGATTTGGAGGAAGTCGATTTTTGATAAAAGGAGTTTCAATTTCCCCGGTATGCGTGGAGCCTTTTTTTTTAAACATCCAGATTTCGGCCAACGGAAAGGACAGCGCATTTATATGAGATAGGCACTTAATTTATCCTTTCGGGTCTGTTGCAACGCGGATATCGCGTAAAGGCGGTCTATCAAGCGAGCACATGTGGTATCGGATTTATCGCTACCAGCCGTTTTCCTTTCAAGTTATCGCGCTAGCTTTCGGCAATAAATTGGTTTGATTTTGCGAGTCTGTCGGCCGTAGTCTGAAATTTTGAAATCGCTTTTTCGCGTATGTTTGAGGATCACATTTATTAGTCCGTTTGTTTTTTTTTGTTTTTCTTAGACTACGGTCTAGCACCCGATTTTGTTTAGTTTAGTTTGTTGCTAACGTGGTTTGCTCGTCACATGTCTCGAACTCTACGACTAGGTTTTCTTTCGTTTTTTTATATCATCACAATTTATTTTCCGACTCGCTTTCGTTTTTATTTTTTATCATCGCGGATTGTTTCGACACGTGGCTCGAACACCACGGTTCTGTTTAGTTTCGTTTTATTTCTCTAGGTTTTATTCGTCATGTGTTTCCGAATAGCACGACTCGCCTGACAGATGATAATTTAATTTATCGCCGCCTCGTATATCGGGAAAAAAAAGAATCATTGAGTCCGCTGGACGTAACACATCGTTCACACGCATATTCACCGCTCACGCATACTGCACCTGCATCGTTCACACGTATATTCACCGCTCATACTGTACATATATCCACGCATCATTCGCACGCGTATTCACCGCTCGCATATTATCCGCATATTACACATGCGAACAAACATGTAACGCTACTCACGAACACCAGTCATAAATACACATACACGCTGTAAATATTCACGATTCATACATGTACATGCACTCTACGATTTATTCTAAATAAACATTTTCGTTTACTTTACATCACGTCTGCTGTCTTGCTAAATCATTTCACGAGCCCTGATCCCGACAGAGCGAATCCGCGCCGAACTCGCGAAAGCGGATCGTTACAATTATATTTACTACATGATTATAAGCTAACATAATATAACATACATAACCTAACATGATTTTTCATAACGAAATCGCCGGCCGACAGTTCGCAAACGTTTATCGATTATTTATTTAGATATCAATATCCGCCGGTGCGAATGAAGAGATGACAAGGAAACCGACTATCATCTTAGATCGGGAGACGCAGCACCCGATATTATTAATGACTTCCTGTTGAATCATCTCTTGCGTTTAAAATAATTTTATGATTTCATAAATGTTTATGACTTTTAATATACAGCATGACTATTTTATAATCTAAAAAAACTGATACACGTATAAGGCATGTTACCGTGAGCTTATTCTACCCTGTCTTGCGTAACGTCTCCGAGATATGTTGCTTGTAACACGTGTCAGCACTCTAAGTACATTTTTATAATTGTGGGCATCATGATATTTTTCATTGTACAAGAATTCTCAATAGCGGTTGTTACATCTATTTGGATTGTAAAAAGCTCGAGTTTTTCTAACTTGTCGATCCAATGGGGCCTCAGCTTTCCAGTATCTACTTCTTGGCTTACTAACCGGAATCCGATATAATGAGAAGATACTGCGACACATTAGATTCCGCACATCGAAATCTTCCTCACTGCGAAAATGATGTGAGAAACATCAGCCCAGATTGCTTTAATAACCAATTATCTATTTTAATTTTGTGACTACGATTTTTATTTATGCTAATTTGTACAACTTTACTGTTCGATCGTGCTGAGGAAGGTCCAATAAAGGGACCAAAACGTTCGCCACTCTTTTTAATGTTTTTATATTCACATTGATTTTTATTTATAATAAAATGCATGCGCCTCAATTACCGCGCGGAGCTCTTATTGCCAATTTCATGTTTTGATTGTTTTTATTTTACCTTGCTTTCATTAACAAAATAGATGTACTTAAAAATAACTTATAATTAATTTACGGAATCATTCTTTATATAATTTGCTTTTAGCTTAGCTATTTGTTTGAGAAATTAGTTAAGTTTCAACATTCTATATTGTTATTACGGACCTTCATGAATAGATTTTAAATAATTTTGAATATTTGTAAGATAATGTAGAAATTTTGACCACCAGTAATAAAAATTAAAAAATAATGAACACAATTCTCTCGACCGTACTGGCAAATTCTATTTATTGTTAAGTGCACATCACAACGTTTCGACCTTAATTTTAGGTCCTTATCAAGTGATCTATAAATCATATGAAAAAGAACGAAGAACAATTAATATTACAAATAGTAGTAACGAATGATAAAGATAAGATATTGAAAAATAGATATGTACTTGCGAAATATAATTATACTTTATAGATTTCAAAAGATAGAAAATTCATTGTGTCAGATAGACAAACACGTCAAATACATTAGACGAACTGAGAGGACTAAACAACCTTTACTATTAAGTCGTATATGTTATTTAAATTGTCTGTGTCCTTTTGTAAATTTAAAGTGTTGTTGTTTTTCTTGATGAAGAACATTTCAGCAATCTCTCTTTTTCTAACATGTTTTTCATTATGTAAAATCTTGGGACTTACCCAGTCAAAGTCATGGTTAAATTCAATTTTATGTTTACTGATGACCGAAAGATTGCTAGAATGCATTTTAATATTATTAAAGTGTTCTTTAACGCGAGTCGTTAAATGTCTCTTCGTTTGTCCAATGTATAAAGACTTACAATTTTTACAGTTGATTTGGTAAACTATCTCGGTCTTGTTATCGGTGGACAATCTGTCCTTCCCAAGTTTAATTACATTATTTAGTTTATTTGGTATGTTATGTACAACGTTAAACCCAATGTTTTTAAAAATTCTATCAATATTGCCTAAGCTTTCTACATATGGTAATGAGATGAAGGAGGTGGTGTTGATCCTATCATTATCTTTGCTCAGGTTATTGACGGAGCGATTCTTTAAAAAAGTCTTTAAATCTTATCTTTATCATTCGTTACTACTATTTGTAATATTAATTGTTCTTCGTTCTTTTTTATATGATTTGTAGATCACTTGATAAGGACCTAAAATTAAGGTCGAAACGTTGTGATGTGCACTTAACAATAAATAGAATTTGCCAGTACGGTCGAGAGAATTGTGTTCATTATTTTTTAATTTGTGAGTTATTTCTAATTGTTTGTACTAAAGAAAGTTATTTTTAATAAATTATTTTATAATTTGTGTGTGATTCCATAAATTATGGATTATTACGCATATATTTATTACGCATATATTTTTTAAATCTATATCAAGACATTTATATCGAATATTTATCTAAAAAGTTTAATTAATCGTCAATTAGATTCTTAAAGAACAAATGGTATCTTTAGTGTAATTATAAAAAAGTTTATTTAGAGTTCGCTCACTAGTTCGTTCTGTAATGTAACCGCAATTTAGTTCTAAAAATATGTTTCGAGTTTCGGAACAACGTCCGATTGGACACGTCGCCAATTGGCTATTTCTAAATAGCGTTCTTTGATTGATCAATCATTGCTAGTTACTTCAGGGATCAATCGACATGAATGGCTGTAATTGTGGTTGCAACGTGGTCAAACGGGAAGTTCTTGAGTTCTTGTGCGATTAATCATTATTAACTAAAGAACAATATATATTTAATTTCTATGCTGAACCATAAAGAACAAGAACGGTAAGCAATTAGTAATAAAATATGTTTGAGAGTTATTTAATTATAGAATATGGAATAAATTAATGACTAGAGTAAAAGCAAGCGAATTAAATAATCGTTCTATATTCCATAGGTATAACGTAAGAATAAAAGCGGTATGTGATTATTAACAAAATTATGGTTTCGAAAATGATGGGACGTCACATCTCCCTCCTTATTTAATATTGAATTGTGATGTGCTCGTAGGAATTTGTTCGAGATCTTTTAATCGATCTTTCAGATTTTAATATAAATTGATGTCAGGAGTAATGTTTTATGGTTGCTGATTCGATGTTGGATCTGGCTGGATTTTCATTCATTTTTGGAAACTCGTCGGTTGCTGGCGGTTCTGTAGGCAATGCAGGTGGTTCTTCGGGTGCAGTAATGATGCTTCGTTGGCTTCACTGTTGTTGTTTCTGTTGATAGGTCTATATGCAAAGTGGAGGAACAGATGAATAAAGAGACTCCAGCAGATAGCTCCAAATAAATGCATACTCTAGCCATAGGCGGTATGTAGAGCGTATTCGCGTGGATAGCCGTATAGACAATAAGTTTTACAATGCGGACTAATAGGATGCTGCGAATACTCCGGCGATTGCGGAGTCAAATGTAACGAATTCATTGCACACTTGGGAAGCGGCACTCTCAACTATTTTATTGAGAGAAGCTTCATCCAGCAAATTGCACATGGAGACCACATTCGTGTCGATGAAATGGCCAGCAAATTCTCTAATTACTGTATTGAGGAGAACAGGTTTTTAGTGGGTAACATATATGGTTCCTCAGCTTTTCTATGTTCTTTACAGAATACATTCCGTTGATAACAAGAGGTCCTGATGTTAAATAATCCCAGGATGGAGCTATCATTAGTTGTAACTGTTGTAGAGGTAGTTGCTTCACTTGTGGATCTGGCGTAAATTAGACCCAAGTATCTTCAATGCGATGCATTATAGATAATTCATAGCTGCATTCTCTCTAATTGCCGAATTTGATGATTAGCCGAGATTTGGCAGTGAGGAACAGGGAGGTATTGCGTGCTGTTAGTTTGATGTAACATTCTTTTATTTTCTTTACTGTAACGTCCACAGGTATGCATTTGAAGATATGCGTAGGTATACGTTTCTCTAGTTGTGACTGTTATATAGTCTGGTCCTGTCATAAGCCGATATGCGAATTTATCTGATTGAAAAGTGGCAAAAGACAGAGCATTAGTTATTACTTGTCTTTCTAATTCACATTTTTGTTGCACGACGTTATGAAATAACGAGGTCTGCTGTCGGATGTTTCTCTATTTATAGGAATTTGGAGTTCATATACGCGAAAATATCCAAGTTGTCCGCTGGAATATTGCCCGATTGGCGAAGGTATCTCCTTTCTTGATTTCGAGTATGAAGAGCTTGGGATGTTCTGTATGGAGTAAAGTATATCCGTACAAAGGTTGCTCTTTTGTCTTAGTAAGAGCGAAAGAAATATCCTGTGCTATTAAGCTGTAGATAACTGGAGATGAGGGATTGGTTACATGAGTAATTTTGGTTGCTGGACCTTCGTAGAGAATATCGTATTGATAAAAATAACAAGACAATGTTGGCACAGATTTCCAGTACGTATATCCATTGTTCAAATCAATGCAAATCCCTTCGCTAAGCGCGCAAACTCATACATACATAGTATCTTTTGCTAGAGCATTTATATTTCTGCCGTAATAAAGAAATTGTTATTCATTTAGAAGAATTAGTGGCTAAAAATTTAGACTATGGAATTTATACTTTGTATGCAAAATTATGTATGTATGTATGTATCTCTTTATCTTCCAGAATTCAGTTGTACCAAGACATGCGATGATCTTAATGATATCTTGATGACAGCTTAAACTGTAACATCGTTCCAAGTTCTATAAGGGTCAGAGTGCCTCTGCAATTTTCGTCATTACTCTGCGACCGGTGTAAGACTGTGAAAAGAGGTCTGGTTAGCTCTCAGACCATTGATGACATTGCCAGCTCCTAGTGTGAAAGTTCCGTCTTGAAACATCCTCAGGCACTGCATGTAACCAATTTCATGAATATAATGCTTTTCCATTATGAACCACGGAGACATGCAAGTGCATTCCACAATAGTAAATTGTCCGTGATATTTCTACTTTGCATTGAATAACTTCTGCATGGTTGTAATCAGAAAGTTGCAGAAGTTGGACGTCGCTTGTATTGGGTTTCCAATAATAAATGCTGCATTCACCAACATCGAACAGCGATACAGAAGTAAAACATTCAAGCACTACAATCGAATCCGATAAGAGTGCAGATTGGTTTTACAAAAATGTGTATCGAGATGTATATCAGCATTTCTGTAATTATACAATATATGTATTCTATTAATTTTATATACATGTATATACATATATGTATATGCATATATATATATATATGTATATATGCATATAAGGGGAAAAAAAGTTGGTATGTGATATTATATCTCATGATATGTTAATCTTGTTAATCTTCAGCATAAAGAAACTAGTCTAACCTTATAATTGTGACAAAAATCATAGTAATGAAAAAATTGACGTTAATTAATCGGAGATACGTACCTTAAATCATAATTTATTCATTTATAGAAAGTAAGTATGTGTATGTGTACGTTATTTGAACTCTAAAGTATGTAATAAGGTATGTCGATAATTTATTGATCCATGTGTCATCCATAGATAAAGTTAAAATTAAATATATTGATTTACAATGCTTCTATTTTATTTATTCAATTTCGTGACATCGTATTATATATTTTCTTACAGAAAAAGAATCGGGTAATTTCCCGACTAAATGGTTTGTTTTGGTAATCAAAGATTCCATTCTAACAGCACATGATATCATTCGAACATTCTATACTCATACTGTGAATATCAACCGGTAACGTCGCGACGCCAAGTACATAAAAACTTCTTGTTGTTCTGTCTTGTCAACAATTTTACCTATGTATACGGGCCGTGGCGATACCAAGTAGCTTAGTCGGAATTTTACGTTCAATATACTTTCGATTAAGATTTATCAGGAACTAAAGCTGCAATTAAAAATCTAATGGCACTTTTATTATGTTATGCGGATACAATTTCGATTACCACCAGTTCGAATAAGATAGATGCAGTCAATCCTGAGAAATGATAATCGTTATATCAGAATTGTGACATTTTTATTCTTCTCCATAAGATTCAGATTCACGTACGTATGATCGCACGCACACAGCAAAGCTATTTTGTTCCTCAAGACGCGTTTGCAGCGCTCATGTACGATTATTCGTTGGGTATTGCAAATACGCCTTGAGAGACAAAATTATATTTTGCATATGTGCATACGTATATGAAAGAAATTATTAACGGTTAAGGGTATCGCAGAATAGTGCACAACAAGGAAGAGAAGTGGTATTATTCTGAGCAAAGTTAGGTTATAATTATTATATTAGCGAAACTAAGTGAATGCTTAGTGAACACTTGAGTGAATCTGTGCCTTATGAATTAACATAATTAAAAAAGGCAGTAAGAGCCAGCGCAATATAAAAGGCGCAATGAAATTTATGGTAACATTAGATTAAAATAAAATTATACGAGAGAAAAATAAAAATTTATAAAAAATATAATTTATAAGAAGATTAGTCTAAATCGCGCGGTAAACGTTTCGGCGCTTTTTTTGCTATCTTCAGCGCAACAAATATAAACATAAATAACATAAGTAAGGTCAAATGCAGTCAACGGTTAAATTATAATTAAAATATATAATAACGTCACAGTCGAAAAAATAAATTCAAAGTGTAGTCTTCAATGCGACGCATAAATAGCTTCCGATGCATCACAGGCATCCTCGGAATTAGATATTCCTCAGTTGATAGGCCAAGAAGTTAAGAATAGTTGAGGTGTTCTTTCCTGTGTTTTTTTATATGCCAACAACTCAAGCTTTAAAGAAGTCGGTAACGAGATCGGAGCAACACATGCGATCTTAGGATGGACAGTAAGATAACGCATGCATTTAGTCGCTAAAAAGTTGTAAACTTACAGACGATGTAAAAGCACAGGAGCCGAAAGTATCGCAATAATGACACTCAATGCACGTGATTGTTCTATCTCCATGACGTTTCGTGAGACAATAACGTTTTCAGTTTCGCAAGGTAAAGTGTACAAATAAATATGTTATGTCTTAGCATTTAAGTAGCGTTCCTTCAGAATATTCGTATATATACATACACGTACACCGCTCGCATTCCGTAACCCATACTGCACATACACTGTACATATACATACACCGTGCTCACTCTATACTGTACATACCGAATACACTTTCACTCGTTCATTACACGCACATTCCGCTCGCATTCCGCACACATACAACAACTACACTGTACATCTTTATATACATGCATACTTTTTACACGATGTACATAGTTATACACACGCGTACACACTGTATATCTTTACTCACACACATATTTCTTACGCTCTGTACACTTATATACGTATACACTTATCACACTTTGTACATGCACACGAATTGACTTAATAAACATCTCTACTGTACTTCCATCTAATTGTCTCGTAGCCCTTTCCGAGCCCTAATCCCGGCTAGCGATTCCGAGCCGTCTAACGAAAGCGGCACGTTACCAAACTTGTGTGAACCCACAATTAGTCGTAGAGTGTGTTAATTACATTGAGAGACACAATAGTTAGCGATGAGGATGGGATTCTTTAAATAAGTTACCGTACAAGAAGCTATACGACACGTGTTAAGTGCGTGCGTGCTGGTTTTGGAGCAGCCACGTGGACATTGTGAGTGCATGTCGTAGAACGTTCTAGAAGGTCGGCTCAGCATCGGATAACGACGTCTGTGGAAGGAAGCGGAAACATAGGCGCAGAAACCTCCGGATTAACTACCTTCGGACAATTCCCTCGTCAAGTAACGGGGCAAGCTTCCGGACATAATACAATATATGTGGATTTTTTCGAGCCGAAGCAGCAAACTTTTCAAAGATGACTACAGCGGTTGGAAGGAACTTTTCGAATATTTCAAATACAAGAGGGGCACGAGAAGGTCGCTTCTCTACTGCATTTCCTTGGCGTAAAAGCATTTGGAATCCTTTACGATCGACTGGATCCAGAAGATCCATATCAAATACCTTACGACACTCTGTTAAATAAATTTAAGAAATATTACGCCCCGGAGCCGTTGAGATAGCGGAAATTTTTGATTTTCGTGAGCGGTTGCAATTGCCGGATGAAAGCGTCCAGAAATACATGGCAGCGTTACAGAAGCTGTCGTTATATTGTAAATTCGAAGAATAGCTAAAGACTGAACTCAGGAATCAGTTTGTGTATTGGCTGCGAAATCAACGGATCCAAGATCGGTTACTGGAGACAGCGAATCTGACAATGAAATCAGCCCTGAAGACGACCAGCGGAATGGAGTTGGCAGAAAAGGGCGTAAGCGAGTTGAAAGCGGAGACAGCAGTCGCTGTGGATTTTGTCGGAGCGGGCGTCAAGGTATCCAAAAAGAAGACGGACGAAGAGGTCAAACGGAAGGGATAACCGAAAAATCACAAATATGTAAAAAAGACAAATTATTAAGTAATATATATATTAAGCAATAAAACTTGTGTGAACCCACAATTAGTCGTAGAGTGTGTTAATTACATTGAGAGACACAACAAAATAAATAAATATATAAATAAATGAATTGAATTAAATGTATTTATGTGTGATATCATGGCTTGTAATTAATAATGAATAAAATATTTATAATATTATATTTTATTTGCAGGTTAAACGTGACGTTGAGAACGTTGACGTTTTCTCTAGTAATTGTTAAAGCGTCTGCTCTCTGGTGCTGGGTTTCGGCAGCTATAAGCACTGCATTAAAAAATCGGCTGCTATAAGCGCTGAATAAAAGACTCAGCTGCATTAGCACTAAATCTTGCCTTCTCTTAGCAGCTCAAATGTTGGCAAGAATTGTTTACTGTATAAGCGCTGAATAAAAGACTTAACTGCATTAGCACTAAGTTTTTCCTTGTCTTAGCAGCTTAACTATTGGCAAGAGTTACGTCCAGACTCGTAAGGGAGAGTCAACGGAAGGGCATAACAAAACTTACCTCGAACAATGCCGTACCGTACGTGGTTTCGAGGCGAGCGAACGTGCGGAGGCCCTAAGCAGGTCAACGACCGAGAAGGTCACTTTTACGCTGTTAAAAGGCCCCGTTCACTCGATGGTCCCTTTTTGACAAGAGAATTTAATCTCTTTTGCATGGGATGGGACCTTGTCCGATTTCGGAGTTCAGGAGAGAGTGCAGGGAGGTAATAATGATCATTCAACTAAGTACGAAAATTTCTAATTTATTCAAATAAAGTAAAATAAAGCGAGATTTGTGAGAAAATTCATAATATTTGGTTAATACATATATACATGTATATATACGTGTGTGTATTGATTATAATATTTTTTATAATTTAAAAATTGCGTGAGGGTGTTGTGTGTATATGTGTGCGTTACATGTGCACGGAGGACATCGATCGGAGCAGAGTGGGAGAAATTATAATATTTAAAATGAGGCTCCGATCGGGTTACAATAAATTATATAAATATAAAAAAAGGAGAAATAAAATTAAAAACCGTCAGCTAAGCAGAAGCAGGATGTCAGGAATCGGGGATTTCTTCAAACTCAATGGTGGAAGGTTTGTAAATCCGCCAAAAGAATTGGATGGAAACGGCCACTGGATATCTGCGGCAGAGATGGAAACATGGAATAATGATGTCGGGGGTAGATTCGATTAGTACTTTTCTCAGGTCGGCAAGATTTACAGGATCGGGCCCGATGGTAAAGGCATCCTCGGGGAGAGGATCCGTGTATGGAGGGAGGGTTCTCAGGCAATAATCTAATAGATTTTGGTAGGTGGGAGGAGAAGGATCATTTTCAGGAGGAGGTGGCGAGGGCGATGGAAGGGGGAATCTCCGAGTTCTATGACGGGAGGCGAGGGCGATCGCGGGGACTTGTGGACAGGAGATTGTGAGGGAGAAAGGGGGGCAGAGTCTTCTAAATCAATTAAAAGTGAAGGAGATCTTGGGGGAGTACACGAGGATTGCGGAGAGGGAGGAGGGGGAGTCGGGACTTTTGGAGACGAAGAGTCTTCGGGAGAAGGAGGAGGGGGAGTAGGGACTCTCGGAGACGGAGAGTCTTCGGGAGAAAGAGGAGGGGGAGTAGGGACTCTCGGAGACGGAAAGTCTTCGGGAGAAGGAGGAGGGAGAGTCGGGACTCTCGGAGAGTCTTCGCGAGAGAAAAAGAGGGGTACTGAGGGGGAGCAAGACCGGGGACGAGATGGGAGAAAGTCGGGGGTGATAAAGTATGTGTGGGTGGTTGTTTAAGGTATCGTTACTTATGCTAGTCGATGGATCGTTATTAAGCTTAATCGCTGAGTTGTTACATATAGTTGAATCGTTATTATTATTAATCGAGGAGTCTATACTAGTCGTGGAGTTTTCCGAGTGGTTTTCTTTCGAAGCCCGTGCCTAGTTTTCTTAATTGCCTGTTGCGGCGATTACGCGACTGCCTCGCGATCTTTCTAGACTTTCGCCTAGGTTTTTCTACTGGGGGAATAAATAAATAACAGAAAGAGGCAATGGTATCTTTCTTTGTCGAGAAGAATTTCTCGAGATTGCGAAACAATTTTTGGATTTAGTTATTTAAGTAAAACGAGAAGACTAGAAATTTTATGTATGTATATGAAGAGCAATATATATATATATATATATATATATACAGGGTGTCCGGAGTCAATCGCATCACCCGTCGTATGCTGATAGAGCAAGTTAAACCGAGTAAGAAAGTCCTCTACCGTTTTGCGATCTTCGCAATAATTAATGAGAAATAAATTAAACAAGATCGGCCAATACGCGCGAGTTCAAGCGCGCGGCGAGAAGAGACAGCCCACGCGGGGGTCCAACGTTATGCATTGCTCGTATTTATTGTCCTTTGTAGAGTGCTCCTCCCCGCTTTGTCGTGTGCGTAGCAACCGCGTAAACATTAGGCTTTTATTTTCGCCGCGCGACAAGAATCACGTAAACAGTAGGAGGTCTCTTCTCGCCGCGCGCTTTTACTCGCACGGATTGGCCGTTCTTTTTTATTTAATTTCTTATTAATTATTGCGAAAATCGCAAAACGGTACAGGACTTTCCTACTCAGTTTAACTGCCTCTACCTGCACACGACGGGTGATGCGGTTGACTCCGGACACCCTGTATATATATAAATATATATGTTGTGTATATTTTAATATTCACCAGATTCCTTTTTGTGTGTGTATATAAGTTCTTTAATAGAATTATACAACTGAAGTACAGTGTAGAAAATATACTGTAATTAACAAAACGTGTTGTACTAACAAAGATACAACGTGAACTGTTTTTTAATTACATCGAGAGAAGAAGAATATAAAGCGCTCTCTTTCTATCGATCTATCTAAATCGGAGAATATGCCATCTATCTGCTCGAGGTCAATGTACTTAACGCGCCTATTTCAACACTCCCACTCGTAAAGTACATTAGATTTGATAAAGATTAATCAAGTTACGATTGTTCAAAAATTTTTCTTTGACTAAAGGTTTCGTCAGCATGTCTGCTTTCTGATTTGAGCTAGCTACGTGTCAGTTCAATTTTCTTTTGATTTACCAAATCGCGAGTAAAATGAAATTTAATTTCCACGTGTTTTGTGCGTTTATGAAATGCAGAATTCTTAATCAGGCATTCCGCTGCTACATTGTCGAGATACAATTTTGTAGGTTTGGTTTGATTGACGCCTAGACTGTCCAATAGACCTCTTGCCCAAACTATCTCCTTAGCAGCTTCATGAGCAGTCATGTATTCCGCATCAGTTGTTGACGTAGCTACAATTCCTTGCTTACGTGACCAAATAACAGGTCCACCCAGGTGGTAATTTAACATTACCACCACACCACTGGTTGAACGTCTTGAATCAATACACGCTGCATAGTCAGCGTCAGAGTAAGCGATTATTATATTTTTAGTTTCTGTTGGCGTTCCAAACTTTAAACCAAGTGTTGCAGAACCTTCAAGTCAGGTGCCAAAAGGATTTCATCGCTCAGGCAGAATTCGCCAATTGAGACGCCTGCTGAAAACTCTCCACGCCTCCGCAGATTTCCTTCCTCCGGCGGGGTACTACGTCGACCTGTTGGATGATTGCGACAGGCTAACCGGTCACTCGTCATCAGAAATAGAATGCGAGGTCATTTATGAGAAACTGAAAGCCAGACAGAAGCCACGCGTCATTAAAATAAAAATTGTTCCTCCTACGTTTAAAATCGTTATCAGGAAGAAACCAGAAGTCATAACAATAGACTGAACGTTAATAAATTATTCTGATTTACCAAAAATCTTCTCTCTCTTTTCTTTCGCCCTCCACATCCCATTTACAAATACAAGTGATCGTCCGGGTTACACGATGGCACGCTATAACGATCGTACCCCTCTCGTCGCCCGCTTACCGCTCGGCCCGCACGACAAAAACGTCGATCCCTCCGCCAGCGTGTCCGTCACATCTACGCGCACTATCGCGCACCCGACACAACAAAACACGGGACGTCACAATAGGCACCTAAAATTCTTTTGGCAGCAGACCAGTGTATGTTTGAAGGATGTTCCAGAAATTGACTCAGTTTATTGACTATGTATGAGATGTCAGGTCTTGTGCCGACCGCCAGATACATGAGTGAACCGATTAGTTGTTTGTAAGGAATTCTTGCTTCTTCAATTGATTGGTTTTCTTCATTGATGTTTCTCTTGAGTACAACGTTTGGATCGGCAGGCATGGCAACTTTATTGCAATTTTCCATCCCGAATTTCTTGATGACGTTTCTAGTATAGTCTGACTGATGGATGAGCATTGTCTTATGATTTCGATTGCGTATGATTTCTAAGCCAAGGTAATAATTAATTGGTGATGTAATAATTTCAAACTCACGTTTCATTTCATTTATGAGATCTTCTATTTTAGTTATAGACTTTCCAGCTATCAAACCATCGTCGACATACATGGCCACGATTAGATCACCACAGTTTGTAGTATAAATACAATACGATCGTATTCAGTTGATTTTAAACCAAACTTGCGTAAAAACTTATCTATTCTTTTATTCCATTGTCTAGGTGCTTGTTTTAAACCGTAAAGAAGTAATAAACATACTTTATCCGTCCCATCCTTGAAACCATTAGGTTGCTCCATGTAGATAGTTTTATCTAATCACCGTGTAGGACTGCAGTTTTTACGTCAAACTGTATGATTTCAAAATCTTCTGTGGTTGCTACAGCCAACATTATCCGCACTGACTCATACCTAGCTACAGGCGAAAAGATTTCATCGTAATCCAGTCCAGTTATTTGCGAGCATCCTTTGACTATAAGACGTACTCTATACTTGTCAATCGATCTATCCGGTTTTATCTTGATCCGAAATATCCATTTATTCTTGATTGGTTTGCGATCGGTTGGACGATTAACCAAAATTCATATTTTATTCTTGATTAGTGATGTTAGCTCGTCGTTCATTGCAGCCTCCCATTATTTTGCGTCAGGAGTTGATTTAGCTTCTTCAACAGTAGTAGGTATCGATTCAACCAGCAAACATTTAGTAATCGCTGTCAGATCTTTACTTTGATTATTCTTCCATGGTGAAGGCAATGGACCAATTTTACTGCGGGTGCGATTGGCTATCGTTTGGTTCCTGTGATTCTTCTTCAATTTTATCCTTGATAGCAGGCATTTGTTTCGCGTTTTCCTCTGTTTCTTCTTCTTTTTCTTTAGGTAAAACATAAGTAGTGACTTGTTTTGTTTGAGGTTCAATAATTTCAACGTCACGACTGATGTGAACCTTGCGAGTTTCTGGCTCCCACAGTCTATAAGCCTTTTTCCTGGTCCATAACCAGAATTGTAGCCAACGACTTGTTAGAAAATTTTGACCGGTCTGTGTCAATCAGCTTATAAGCTTTGCTGCCAAAAATACGCAGCATTGACACGTCAGGTTTTCGACCAGTCCAGACTTCGTAAGGGGTTCTACCTCTAAGTCTGGCCAGCGGTATTCTATTGCGAATGAGTGCCGCGGTGCGTGAAGCTTCGGCCTACATATATAATGGCATATTTGCACTGGCTAGCATTGTCCTGGCCATCTCTCCGATTGTTCTGTTCACTCGTGTTCCGCACGGCCATTCTGTTGTGGATTTCTTGGCGTCGAAAATTCATGTACGATTAAGTGTTGTAAAATCTTCTTGAGGGATGTACTCTTGAACTCCTTAGCATTGTCGCTTCGAAAACGTCGTACTTTGTGTCCGGCAGCCGATGCTGTTGCCAACACATCTTGTATTGCATCGACAATGAATGAACGGTCTTTCGGATATGCGATGTAAAACCACTGTGATCGTCGACAAATACTGCCATTACTGTTGAACCACCAAGACTTGTTGTAGACATCGGACCAACTACATCAAAGTGAATTAATTCTGCTGGTGCACCTGCACGATTTTCCGATTCTTTATAAGGTATCTTGTGCTGTTTGTCGAAGATGCAGGCTTCGCAAAATTTATTGTCATGTTGACCACTTGTTTTTAAGTCGCTACACTTGAGACCAACGACTGCTTCGCCTTTAGCTAGCTCCAGAATTGACTTGTAATTAGCATGACCAAGCCTCTTATGCCATACTTGAATTGGCACTGCCTTGGATTGAGCAATATTTGCTTCAGCAGACTTCACAGCACGAATATCTAAACTGTATAGACCATGTTTGAACTTTTTGCCAAATATAGCTAACTTGCCTTTCGAATAGATTTTTAGAACATCCTGTATACCGCTATATTCTGCGCCTTTTGCAGCTGCTGCACCGAGACTGAATAGATTTCGACTAATGTCTGGTACATATAACACGTCAGCCATAGTGTATTTCGTGATTTTGTCTCCAACACGTGCTTCGAAATGAATTTTACCTTTTCCTTTTGCAAAAATAACTTTGTCATTGCCGAGAGTCACTGGTCTCTCTCGATCTCCCACTGATTCCAATTTCGTAAACCATTCTTCTCTGGATGTCATATGATCTGAGGCTCCGGAGTCAGCTAACCAAACGTCTTCATCGTTGATTGTAGGCCATTCACTGGTTACTGTGAATACTGACGCTGAATAATCGCCTGTTACCGAGTTTGCGTTGCCACCCTTTTCATTAGCTTTAAATTTGTAGCAGTCACGCTTCATATGACCCGTTTTTTTACAGTAGTGACATATACCTTTAAATTTTTGTTTGACAGCTTGACTGCTAGTAAACTTTTTGTGGTTATCTTGAGTTTTCTTATTAGACTTTGAGTATAACGCAACAGAATCCTCATCGTCGCTTAGTTTCAAATCAGTCATACCTTTATTAAGTTCTTCTTCCTTTAATAGACGTGGTAACAGATTAACCATAGTTTGTTCATTTGTAGGCAATGAATTCCATGCAGAAATAACATGCCGATACTTAGCTGGAAGATTAGTAGTTAGCACTTTTGTGATGATAACGGTTTCATCTTGTTTTTTACTTAGATCGCTTAATTGTTTAGCTAGTTCTTCGATCTTAGCTACATGATCAGCCATTAACAATTTTGGATTCATTTTGTACTCAAAAAAACGTTGTAACATTAAGTGAATAGAGATTGGATTCTTCTTTTCGTATAAGGACTCAAGCCGCTTCCACATATTGCTAGCTGTCGACAAAGCCATCACATGCCGCACCTGTGACGCTTCTAGAGCTTGACTGATTACAAATCTGGCCTTTTTATCAAGTTTGTCCCATCTGGCCTGCTGTCATTGTTTTCGGTTGGTCTTGTTACTGTGCCATCGGTTACTTCCAGCAAGCCATGAAAATCGAGAAACTGTTCCATCTGAAACTTCCACACGTTAAAATCTTTTCCATCGAATTTGCTCACCGTTAGCTTATCCATGTTGATTGCGTTTGTACACTGGCCGAAGACCTTCCTTTTTAGATGTCGACTGATCACACGCTCAGCAACAAGGCTCAGAAAAGATTTTCTTTTCTTCTCTGATTTTGATTTTTAACGTAACAAATCTTCGTGCACGTGCAGGACCCATAACCTATTGTGTATATTTTAATGAACTTCACCAGATTCCTTTTTGTGTGTGTATATAAGTTCTTTAATAGAATTATACAACTAAAGTACAGTGTAGAAAATATACTGTAATTAACAAAACGTGTTGAACTAACAAAGATACAACGTGAACTACTTTTTAATGTACAAAAAGAGAAGAAGAATATAAAGCGCTCTCTTTCTATCTAAATCGCAGAACACACTGCCATCTCTCTGCTCGAGGTCAATGTACTTAACGCGCCTATTTCAACAATATAAGTAAACGTATACGTATATAAACGTGTTAATATATAGTCATCTTAGGCAAGGGAAAGCGGAAACTTGAAAAGGTCGAATGAGGTGTTACGAATCATTGTTATTAATATTTAAAATTTTGAATATTGTATGGGGGAGGATATGGTGGGGAGAAAAAAATGGCGCGTTAAAATTGCAAGAGAATAGGAAGCTCTGAGCGGCGGGTGAGAAATAAAGGAGAATCGCAAGTTTGCGCTGCTATAAAGCAGGATACTCTAAGCGACAGATGAGAGATAAAGGAGAATCGCGAGCTTGCGCTGCTATAAAGCAGGATACTCTAAGCGACAGGTGTGAGATAAAGGAGAATCGCGAGCTTGCGCTGCTATAAAGCAGGATACTCTGAGCGACAGGTATAATTAATAGACGGGAAGTTTCTCAAAAGAAAATTTCATCAGGGGAATGAGAGGAGAAGGAAGAATAATAAGAATTAATTTTTAAATGATTGATGAATAATATATTTGTTCGCAATCCAAAATTTATTTCAAAAGAGGGGAGCCCGAGCAATGAATTTTACGCGTTAAAATGACACTGCTTATAGAGTGCGCTGTTTTATTTTCTCGTAGACGACGTCTCCGGTCTAGGATCCTCCTGGCTCGGTCTTAGCTTCCTTCTACCTTGGAGCTTTTCAGGTTGTATGTACTCACAGGTTCACACGATAATTATAATATTCTATATTTCACTCCGCGGGACTGTATACTGGTTCACTGACAAAACGCTAAGACCGCGAGGCTTAAGACTAATCGCGAGGAGTTCGTAACTGCAGTAGTGGTAATGTTAGAAGAAGAAGTAATAATAGTTTCTCGAGGCAAAGTTTCGAGTATTTAAAACCCTTCGCTCCTCCTTTTCGCTGGACAGTCGAAATCTCTATTTAACGAATCAGTTTTCTAATGACGCCCTCATAGGATTTGGAGGTAGTCGATTTTTGATAAAAGGAGTTTCCATTTCCTCGGTATGGGTGGAGCCTTTTTTGTTTAAACATCCAGATTTCGGCCAACGGAAAGGACAGCGCATTTATGTGAGATAGACACTTAATTTACCCTTTCGTCCGTTGCAACGCGGATATCGCGTAAGGGCGGTCTGTCAAGCGAGCACATGTGGTATCCGATTTATCGCTACCAGCCGTTTTCCTTTCAAGTTATCGCGCTAGCTTTCGGCAATAAATTGGTTTGTTTTTGCGAGTCTGCCGGCCGTAGTCTGAAATTTTGAAATCGCTTCCTCGCATATGTTTGAGAATCACATTTATTGGTCCGTTTGTTTTTTTTTGTTTTTCTTAGACTATGGTCTAGGACCTGATTTTGTTTAGTTTAGTTTGTTGCTAACGTGGTTTGCTCGTCACATGTCTCGAACTCTATAACTAGGTTTACTTTCGTTTTTTTTATCAAGGTTTATTTTCCGACTCGCTTTCGTTTTTATTTTTTATTATCGCGGATTGTTCGACACGTGCTTCGAACACCAAGGTTCTGTTTAGTTTCATTTTGTTTCTCTAGGTTATATTCGTCATGTGTTTTCGAATAGCACGACTCGCCACGATAGTCGCCTGACAGATGATAATATAATTTATCGCCGCCTCGTGTATCGGAAAAGAAAAGAATCGTGGAGTCCGCTGGACGTAACAGCAAGAATTGTTTGCTGTAAGAGCGTTGAATTTGAAGTATTGTTAAATAATATTTAACGTTAGGCGCCTAATTATTAAAATAATTGTCTGCTTTTAAAGTGTTAAATAATAATAATAAATAAATAATTTAATTTTTATTGTGTAATTCAATTTATTATGTCTGCTAATAAAGTAAGTGATAATACCCAATCCCAAAATACCTACGCGATGCAAATAATACTTGAAGATAAATAGTTAGAAGACGTTAATATTGATAACTTTGAGTTATTATTAAAATCTTGTTCGGAGTATCGACCATGGAGAATAAGATATGAAACATGAAGAATACAATGTTCCCATACGATCGAATCTGTAAATATCAGAAACATATTCAAATACTACATAGTTATAGCGATATTTTGCATAATTTACCTCAAAATTTTAAACTACACTTTAACTCCACTGTGCAGAGTATTAGTTTTAACTGTAGTTTTCTGTTTTTCGTTCATTTTGCGGTTCCTCTGTATTTGCCAATTATTATAATTTTGAAAAATATGTATACCAAAGAGTTCATATCCCTTAAATGGCACATTTTAGTTTCTGAATATAAGTTTCAACCTGATTAAAAAATAATTTTGAAAAATATATATTAGAAATAATAGATACATTTTAAATGCGCAAGTAATAATTCAGTCAAGGGAGGATTGCCAACTAACTCTTTGTTCAAACAATTGTTAAATAATATGTTTGCTAACGATTTTGATATGTTTGTGAAATGTCAATTATAAAGAAAAATATTCAATAGTCAAATCTATTACGCATATGAAATATAAAGTATTTAGAAGGTCGGTTATTTTAATTATATAGTATAAAATATTTAATCTTGTCCACAACTATTTCTTATAAAGCGGATTTATATCGAAGATTATGTCGAATATGTAAATATTATAATTACATAAAAGTAAAGTATAAGTTATGTAACTATAGCTGTATACTGCGACATATGTACTGATGTAAATGTGAGAAGTTTGTACAGTTGTAATTGAAAATAATCCTATAGCAAATGTGGCGGTCTAAGCAACCCCACAGAAGCGCCTACACGCCGACTACCCGTAAGACAAACTCGAGAGTACTCGAGTCTCTCACGGGTAGCTCAAGTCCGCGCCATTACGTGGCGCACGGGCGGAATACCAACCTGCGGCTGGGATATATAAGGCCGTGCGACAGACCGGATCGCTAGTCGCTGCTCAGCAGCCGTTAAGAGGGATTCTCCAGGCATGAGCACGCGACGACACACGAAGCTCGGGTTCATGTGATAACCTTCACAGGCCAGCCGTTTTATCACCCCGACCTATCAACGACGCAGGCCAGTCACGTCCTTCGCCGCCTCCATTACACCGGGAATATTGTTGCGGCCAGGAACCCCTGGGAAGCCGAGGTGCCAACCTGCCACGGGAAAACGCACACAGAAGAACAACCCTTCCTGGCGACTCTTTCCGCTGGAGCTACTGCCACCGAGTTTCACCCGGCATACACGGAGGTTCCTAGTGACATGGGATATCCGGGTCAGGCGTTTCACCACGCCGTGGCAACTTTGGACTGTGCCACCGCTGCTGTCGCCGTCACCGACCGAACGCGTGGAGAGCAGCGTAGACTTGCCCGTCTGCTTGTGTCCACCGAAGTACACAGAGCGGAGGACACGGTTGACCAGGTTACCCAGTCAGACTACTCCCACTGGGAGAATGCGGTCACACAGGACGCCGCTACTCAGACGAACAACTGCTTGGCAGCGACGACGCCTGATCGCAGTTATATTCCAATGGGATGTCTCCGGGGACGACGAGCCAATAAGGACCAGTGCGGTACACCACCACCAAACCGCAGATCCAGTGGCGAGAGCGACGTCCTTAAAACAAACGGCCCTTCTCAGGGCCAGCAAAACAAACGGCCCATTTCAGGGCCACCTCATAAAAACATACAAAAACAAAATGTACATACTGTATAATATAATAAAGTAGTGTTACAACATCTTTGTCTAGTCAATTGCGGCGGCATCTGCGGCAACATCTCCTAAACGAACGCGGCGTGTGCGATACGAAAGCACACTATAGCAAATAATTAGTGATTTACTGAAAACTTGAGAGTGGAGTTGCGAATAAAATTATTAAATGTAAGCATAAGAATATGAATTCTTTCTCTAATAACTTGCACACTCGATTTATTGTAGTTATAACCTCGACGCACCTTGCATACAAATTGTATTTAGTTTATAAGTTAGATTAAGTAATGCAAAAACGGGCGTTTAAGGTTATAACAAATATATTTCTCTCCGATAATATGTTCCTATAATATGTATTTACCTACTTGCGATACAATGTAAACGAAATGTGGAAAAAAATTGTATTTTACTAACAATAAAACTGTAACTTCGAGACTGTTTGAAAGTCAAACGCAATTTTAGATATTATCGACTTAGTCGAACATCTCGCATTCCGGGCAAACCCATAGGCAAAGCTCGGTTTCGCGATCACGCGCCGAGAACCGCGTCACGCGCTTTTTCTTTTCGTCAGAGCGCCGAACGGCACGTGTTCGACACGCGATCGATTATCAGCTCTATTGTCCGAAAAGACGAAAACACGAGGATCGCGCCACATTCCGCGATATACATACATGTGGATTAGGAGAGTCTTCCGGATTCCACGGCAACCGAAGCCGTCAGTCTCAACGTAACGCTCGAACCGTGAGATTCACCTGATCAATCGGCATGTGGCCGGTAATTCTTTCAATCTGTTCGACCATTTCTCGTGTCGTTCTTCGCTCGTGTCGTCTTTTCTCTTGTCGTGTGAAGCTTGTGTCGTGTGTTTAATGAATCATCGAGTTCCTGCGTGAACCGATGTAATTTTTCTCTCGAGCGATCGCGTCGTGATCGCTGCGACACAAGTGAATCTCGGTTTACGGACTTGCCGTCTCGCCTCGTCGCACGTCAGTGATTTCGTTATAATTGTGACAGTACAAATAATTCGCGCCACATAAGCAGCGAGTAATCAAATAATTAATCTAAGTATTCATTCATTTTTGTTATATTCGCGAGCTGATGATCGTATCTCCGTCGCGACCGTTCTCGGCCTCGCGCTCAAGATTTCCGTCGGCCGCGATCAAGATCTCCGTCGGCCGCGATCAAGATCTCTGATCTTCAAGATATCCGACTCGCTTAAAGGCCGCTTTCTAAGGGACGGACCAGAAGATCTCCGTTCGCTAAATTGATACGGATCGTCGCTCGCGCCAGCTTGTGAATTGTTATAAAATAAATGTTCACTATAGACGACACGACATTTCACATTTTCTCTTCCTTCACTGATCCTTCAGCGGATCTTCGGATTCGCGCAACCTACCGTCTTCGCGTTCAAATCTGAACGGATTCCGGCACCCTCTCGTCTCTCTCTCTCTTTTTGTGTAAATTATTAATCGCGGGGGCCGATCTCCTCGATTCTCCTCTCCTCCGCGAACAGAGACGAAGTTACCGGCCAGGATGGCCGAGCTGTAAATGATTGAGCGCATTGCGTCGAGATGTCGCTAATAGAACAACCGTCATCTGCTGCCGCCGCCAGATAACGGGTGCCAAATAAATTAGGCGCTCAGCGACCACGAGGTTGCTCCGAAAGCACACGGAAGAGAGCTGGCACTCTCCTCCGGAAGGTGCTAGCGTTCAGTCAACATAGTACGAGAGTCATTCAGTAGCAGAGATAAAATTGTATTTGAAAAAATTCAGTCATTTAAATGAACCATTGTTTTCATTTATATCTTAATTAATTGAGTTTATTTAATCGTGGTGCTCCAGTATCATCCATATAAGATCGGTAAAAGACTATGTAACGATCCACCCCCCGCGATCGTTATAACCGGCTGTCATCCGCCGGAAGGCTGCCGCCCGGCGACCACCAGCCGGGCAAAATGCAGCGGCGCAGTGCACTCCTCTTAATCATTGCAAAAGCGCGACCGAATCAGGCCGTTATACGGCCGCCGGCATCCAAATCCAGGGTCGTTGTCTCGGCGCTTCCGAATCGCTCCGAACTCCGACGGAAAGCGCCGAGCGACGGTCCTTGCCGCATCGCCGCCGGGGCCGCCCAAACGTCGCCGAAATTATCCGAGCAGGTAATTTTCCCAGATAAAAAGAGCGACGCGGCACAGGAGAAGACATTCCGGTTCCTGCTCCGCTCAGAGCCCGCATGGCGCCTGACACGAGCTCCGAAATCTGACAGCTTTCTAGGAAAGCGAAAACGAGGTTGGGCGCACCCAGCCTCCGCCGAGAGCTTGCGGCATTTCCAAGAAAAGCTTCCTAATCAACCTTTACCGAATATACGAGGTCGGGCGCATCCGGTCTCCGCTGAGAACTTTCGGCGCATTCGGAAGATCCTACCGAACCACGCTACGACGATATTCTACGGGTAGGGAGTCACCTGCCGCTGACGGGCGCTTCCGTCTAATCGTCGCATCCTGATATAATCCCGACCAGCAATCAATAAAAATCAAAACGTTAATTACCGCGGCTGCGATATAATCGCGCCCTCGAGCCCCGCGCTCTCGCGCCTCGCACTCTCACGTGCCCGCGTGCCCGCATGCTCCGCGCCTATCGCGCTCACGCATATACAAAGCCGCACGCTCGGCATTTAACGAACCGGGAAACGAACAAAAACGCGACGACAAGAAACCGGCCCGCTGATCTATTTCCACGAGCTGTAAATCGCGGAAAGCCGACTGCACTCTGTACGATCGGACGATTTAATAAAGACTTCCATCGCCCGATCCGAACCGGCCCGTTGCATTGTAAATACGCATCTCTCGCGCACTGTAAACAAATTCACCGTTCACATACACGTAGACATATGCACCGTTCACGCATCTCTTGCACACTGTAAATATATTTACCGCTTGCATACACGTATACATACATACCGTTCACGCATCTCTTGCACTCTGTGAATAAATTCACCGCTCGCATATACGTAGAAATATACATAGTTCACATATCTCTTACACATTGTAAACATATTTACCACTCGCATACACGTATACATACGCACCGTTCACGCATCTCTTGGGTCTGCATCGATATCTTCGCGACATCGCACACGCGATTTATATACGATTCACACACTACTTCTACGTCGAACACTGATTCATCTTCATTCTGTACATACAGTCTACTTAATTAAATAAACATTTGAACATCACAAGTACACGCCTGATTATCTCGTAGCCCTTTTCGAATCCTGATCCCGACTGAGCGCATACGAGCCGTGCTCAAAAAGTGGCACGTTACAATAAATTATGAGTGGGATTCGATTGACCACGTTGTTTTTGACCACAGAACCCTCTGATAGGTACACCTAGTAAAAAAACCCTACCTAACACCGATTAATATAATTGGTTGTAGTCAAAAGCAACGTGGTCAAACGGGACACTCCCATAAATTATCCGGCCAGCTCAATTCCGGTCACGTTGATTTCCGACCGTTAGAAAATCCTGACTCCTTTCATTAACCTTTTCTTAATAATAAAACAGACTATCTTACAACATGAAAAAAGTAATTTTCTCGCTATTTGATTTACCCAGTTTACTCTAGTGATCAGATAGACTCTAGTGATAAAGAGATGTAGAGGGCGTAATAATAGAAAGGTACGACGTGACGATTGCGGGAGGACTCACCCTTTTCGGATGCGAGCGAGCGAGCGGACTACACGTGTGATTACTTGGCCAAGCGGCGATATTAATTAGGATAAATCCTTTCTCTGTTATTTTGCATGTATCTCGAAACTGCTTTCTTTGATTTATTTGTAACGATCCCCCCCTGAGCGATCGTTTTACCCGGCTGTCGATCCGCCGGAAGGCTGCCGCCCGGCGACCACCAGCCGGGCAAATGCAGCGGCGCTATGCGCCCTTTTTTAAACGACTTAATAACGCAGCCAAAACGAGCCATTGTACGGCCGCCGATATCGAGAGCCATGGCCGTTGTCTCGGCGCTTCCGAACCGCTCCGAATCCTGACGGAAGCCGCCGAGCAACGGTCCCTGCCGCACCACCCGAACGCCGTCGAAATAACTCATATCGATAATTACTCGTTTCGGCAAAACAATCGGGCCCTAACTAGTCTCACCGAAATTACCCAAACGGGTAATTTCTCGGTATAAAAAGGGCAACCCGATACCGAGAGAGACACTCCGTTCCAGATCTCGCCCAGTACTTGTATAGTACCTGGCATCCGATCCCGAACACGCTCTTCGCAAGATAAAAAGAGGTTGAGCGCACTCAGTCTCCGCCGTGTGCTCGCGGCACATCTTGCAAGAGAGTTTCCTAAACCAGCCGAAACCGAAAGCACCGAAGTTGAGCGAACTCAGTCTCAGTCGAGAGATCTCGACTCTTTCAGTAAAAGATCCGACCAACACCTGCAACGATCTCCAAACTCAGCGGGTAGAGAGATCTCTGCCGCCGACGAGCGATCTCGTCAAGCGTTGCGTCCAAGTGCATCCTAACACCCGAAGCATAATTCAAAATCGCGACCGAGAACCAAACCGCGCCCGCGCCGAACGATTCATTCGAGCCTCGCGCTTTCTCGCGCTCCGCGCCCCGCGCACTCCCACGCCCCGCACGTCCGAACAGCTGGCGCGGCGATAAACACGACGGGACCTTTAAACCGTAATACACACCTAATATACACCGACTTACCGAATCCCGATACATGCACTATATATATATTTATACACGCGCTACATATACATCCATACGCGCACTATATCTACATTTGTACGCACACCATATATAACCGTTATACCCGCGCTACATATACACTTATACACGCACTATACATACATTGTACGCACACTATATATACCTTTATACACGCGCTATATACACATTTATACACGCACTATACATGCATTATACACACCCTATATATACCTTTACACACGCGCTACACATACATTTATACACGCACTATACATACATTGTACATGCACTCTAAATATTTATTTTAAATAAACATTTTCTTTTAACGTACACCACGTCTGCTGTCTTGCTAAACCCATTCACGAGCCCTGATCCCGACCGAGCAAATCCGAGCAAAACTCCCGAAAGAGGAACGTTACATTAGCGCCCGAACAGGGACCTGACCTGACCGCACCGAGCAAGACACAGACGAACAAGTAGAAGTGCATGCACAATATGAAAACGTGGATATACGAACTGCCGAAAAGCGACCTCGCGGAATTTGCCGCCCGCCAAGGAATAGACACGACCGTCACCCTCGGCGACCTCCGCAGGCGAGTCCGCACGTATCTCGACGAACACCCGGACGTAACCGCGGACGTCGAGCCGACCGTCCGAGCCGGCCCGAGTACCGATGCATTCGCGGACGCTCGCGATTCCCCGCGCACCCTCACGCTCATCGTACCGACGCCGCAACCACGACCGCCAACCGGCCCGGGTTTAGATGACGCTAAGTCGATTAACCAAATGCGCAAATGGGGATGCCAATTCGACGGGCGTGACCCCCTCTCTTTCCTGGAACGAGTAGACGAATTAAAGGCCGCGTACGGGTTCCCCGGAAATACTCGGGCAGATACTCAAGGGGCTGCCGGAGCTGATGAAGGGCGATGCGCTGCTGTGGCACCGCAATAACCGGGATGACTGGCACAACTGGGGGGACTTCGAACGAGCGTTCCGCGCACAATACTTGCCCCGCCGGTACCAGGCCGCTTTACGACGGGAAGCCGCCGACCGTCAAAAACCAGGCGAGAAATTCGCCAAATACGCAACCGACGTTCTAACATTAATGCGCCGCGCCGGAGTGTTCACACGCGGCGAGAAACTGGATCGACTCTACGACAATATGAACCCGGAGTATAAGCTGCACGTGCGGTACGACGAGGCGGCCAGCCTCGCAGAACTACAGGCGCGGGCCTCGGAATACGAGGAAATCGAGCAACAGCGACGTTACACACGCAAGACCGGACCGACGCCGCCCGGCCAGCCGTAGCCGCCGCCTACAACCGAACGGAATGCTGCTGGCGATGCAAGCAGCGGGGACACACGCGGTTCGACTGTAAACGACCGCCAAAAAAATTCTGCTCCCAGTGCGGACGCGACGGGGTCCTGACAAAGGACTGTCACCCGCCGCCGGAAAACGCACCGCGGGCTCGGGACACAGCGGCCGACAACAGTACCCCGAGCCCCGCATAAAATATACCGCCGCGATCGCACCTCGACATCCACGTGTATCAGCGCCGTTAGCTCTCCTCGACACCGGCTCGGAAATCTCGTTTATCAACGACCAGACCGCCGAACAACTGCGACGAAAGGGGTGTTCCATCCAAGCCCGCGAGGGGCAAATTCAGATGGCGAACGGCGCTACCGCCGAAACGCCCGGGATAGTCATCCTACCGGTCCGAATCAACCGCCAACTATACCAACACAAATTCGCGATCCTGCCATCGTTGGAAAGCCAGGTACTTATCGGCGCCGATCTCTGGGGCCGCACCGGAATCCACATACCGCCACCGCCGTGGCGACCGAAGGATCGGGCCGCTTCTAAGTGCGGAGTGACTGGCGGATTCTACATGCACCCCGCGTGAACAGCGGCAGATGCAAGGATTTCTGCGAGCTGAGTTGGCCAAATTCGAGGCCGTGCGCGGACCGACCACGTTGGCCCAGCACCGCATCCGCCTCCGAGATGCTGCGCCCATTAAGCAGCGATACCGACCACGAAACCCGGCCATGCAGGCGGTCATCGATCGGGAAGTCGAGGACATGGAGGCGGCAGGCGTAATCGAACCATCACACAGGAGCTCGCCCGGAGCTCGCCCGGAGCTCGCCCGGAGCTCGCCTGGAGCTCGCCTGGAGCTCGCCCGTAGTCATCGTCAAGAAAAAAGATGGCAAACACCGTTTCTGCATAGATTTCCGCCGGGTAAACGACATGACCGTTAAGGACGCCTATCCCCTATCCCAGGTGACGGCGACGCTCGACAAACTGCGTGGAGCACGCTACTTGACGACGCTCGACGTGAAAAATGGATATTGGCAGGTACCATTAGAGCCGGACAGTCGACCGATCACCGCCTTTACCATTCCCGGAAGAGGACTATTCCAATTTACCGTAATGCCGTTCGGCTTGCATTCCGCGCCGGCCACCTTCCAACGGTTCCTAGACAGCGTCCTGGGACCGGCTCTCGAACCACACGTCTTCGTGTACCTTGACGACATCATCATCATAAGCCGGACTTTCGAGGAACACATCAAGCTGCTCGCCGAGGTATTCCGCCGGCTATGGGAGGCGCGCCTCCGCCTTAATCCAGAAAAGTGTCGATTCTGCGTAGGACAATTAAAATATCTTGGTCACGTCATCGACCGCAACGGCATCCGCACCGACCCGGAAAAGGTCAGCGCCGTCGCGAATTGGCCAGAGCCTACATCGGTAAAACAAGTGCGTCAATTTTTGGGTATGGCGTCGTGGTACCGGCGGTTCATAGCCGACTTCTCGAAAATCGCCGCTCCACTTACGAAGCTCACAAAAAAGAACGCGCGGTGGTCGTGAGGAGAAACGGAAAACGAAGAGTTCCGCGTACTGAAACGGACGCTTATCTCCGCACCCGTGCCCGCCTGCCCAGACTTTTCGCGACCCTTCGTGCTGCAGACCGACGCGAGCACCGACGGACTCGGAGCGGTCCTGACTCAGAATGGCGACGAAGACGAACGCGTAATTGCATACGCAAGCCGTACCTTGAACGGGGCCGAGAAGAATTATAGCGCAACAGAATTAGAATGCCTCGCGGTCGTGTGAGGCATTCGATGGATGAAGGGCTACCTCGAAGAATACCGCTTCACCGTAATTACCGATCGCTAAAGTGGCTGCAAAGACTGGAAGCTCCCACTGGGCGTCTCGCCCGGTGGCTGTTTGAGCTCCAGCAGTATGATTTCGAAGTAAAGTACCGACGAGGAGCCCTTAACCGCGTGGCCGACGCGCTCTCCCGACAACCGGAAATTTGCGCCACGAAACCGCTCCAATGCCGATGGTACCGACGGTTGTACGACGCGGTGAACCGGGAACCCGCCGCGTACCTAGACTACCGTATCGAAAAAGGACGACTCCGCCGCCACGTATTGCACAGCCTTGACTTCAAGGAGCATCTGGCGGAACAACAATGGAAAGCATGCGTCCCTCGGGAGCAACGCCTCGAGACCATCCAACGCCACCACGACGCGCCGACCGCCGGAAATCTCGGCATCGCAAAAACGATAGCACGAGTCGCCGAAAGATACTACTGGTCCGGGATGTTCCGCGAGATCGCCAACTACGTACGAGCCTGCGACAACTGCCAAGCACACAAGGTCGACCAAACCGTGTCGGCCGGAAGGATGCACGCGACCCACGTGCAGCGCCCATGGGAACACGTCACGATCGACCTCGTAGGGTCTCTGCCACGCTCCCGTCAAGGACACGTGGCTATACGTCCTCCAAGATCGTTTTACAAAGTGGGTAGAATTAGTACCCCTGCGACAGGCGACCTCCAAGAACACCGCCAAGGCCCTAACCGAGAGAGTTATATTGCGTCACGTACGCCCAGACATTGTGCTCTCCGACAACGGCACGCAGTTTACCTCCGCCGCATTCACGCAGAGATTGGCCGAATTCGGCATCCGACACCGCACGACTCCAGCGTACACGCCGCAATGCAACCCGGTAGAGAGAGCGAATCGCATCATCAAAACTATAATAGGCCAGTACGTCGAGGGCGACCATAAAAACTGGGACGAACATCTGCCCGCATTGCAGTTCGCCTACAACACGGCTGTGAACGACGCCACCGGATACACGCCCGCGTATCTAAATCATGGGCGCGAGCTCGCCACTCCGCACGCCGACGAAAAGACCATCACCGACACCGAGCCTAGTGAGATACGCCGACGAGTGGAGGAGGCGTACGAGCTGACACGCATCCACCTAGCACGGGCTTTTCAAAGACAAGAAAAGCACTATAATTTACGCCGCCGGCCATGGCGTCCGAAAATCGGCGAATGGGTGTGGAAGCGCGACCACCCGCTATCAAAAAAGATTGACGACTTTAATGCAAAACTCACGCCTAAATTTACCGGCCCTCTCGAAGTTCGTCGGGTAATATTGCCCGTAATCGTGGATTTACGGAGCAAGACCGGAAAATGATACAAACACACCCACGTGCAACATTTAAAACCGGCATGAGAGCATAAAAATAACAACAACGACCAAGACGAGGACGAGGACGAACTTCCCCCTCCAAACCCGGAGCCGACAGCCGAAAGCGACGAGGAATAGAATCAGAAATCCACGGATCATTCGCTAAAATCATGTCGGAACAGACTGACATCATCGACGCTATTAACGAACTGCTAGGCGACCCGGGGTACTGGGACGAAGCTTTGCCGCCGCATTCCAGGCCTCAGAAACCTCCGCCGGCACCGGCAATACCACCGCAGCCTCGACCGCCGAAAGTCGGCACTGTCATCCAGCGATCGGACCATATCAATCGCCGGAAGCAAGCGATCCTGCTCCAGCCGCCGCCACCGCCACCGAAACGACGGCAAACAACGGCCTCGATCGCCGATCGACCGAGCACCGACGCATCGGCAGAACAGGCACCGCCGCTATTAATGCCCGCTGGCCCGCTTCTACCGCCGCCGATCCGGGTTCAAATTGAATCCGGACTGGTCGTCGACGTACCGCACTTTACGGTACACGTCTCGCGGAGGTATAAGCCCCGAACACCGAGGGGACGGTATATTTTACGATTCTCGCGAACCGGCCAGCTCACTTATCACCGCCGTTTAGGATAAGGCCGAGTTGTGTGGCTCAAATTCAGCCACGCTAAACCGGGGGGGTGATGTAACGATCCTCCCCCCTGAGCGATCGTTTTACCCGGCCGTCGATCCGCCGGAAGGCTGCCGCCCGGCGACCACCAGCCGGGCAAATGCAGCGGCGCTATGCGCCCTTTTTTAAATGACTTAATAACGCAGCCAAAACGAGCAGTTGTACGGCCGCCGATATCGAAAGCCAAGGCCGTTGTCTCGGCGCTTCCGAACCGCTCCGAATCCTGACGGAAGCCGCCGAGCAACGGTCCCTGCCGCACCACCCGAACGCCGTCGAAATAACTCATATCGATAATTACTCGTTTCGGCAAAACAATCGGGCCCTAACTAGTCTCACCGAAATTACCCAAACGGGTAATTTCTCGGTATAAAAAGGGCAACCCGATACCGAGAGAGACACTCCGTTCCAGATCTCGCCCAGTACTTGTATAGTACCTGGCATCCGATCCCGAACACGCTCTTGGCAAGATAAAAAGAGGTTGAGCGCACTCAGTCTCCGCCGTGTGCTCGCGGCACATCTTGCAAGAGAGTTTCCTAAACCAGCCGAAACCGAAAGCACCGAAGTTGAGCGAACTCAGTCTCAGTCGAGAGATCTCGACTCTTTCAGTAAAAGATCCGACTAACACCTGCAACGATCTCCAAACTCAGCGGGTAGAGAGATCTCTGCCGCCGACGAGCGATCTCGTCAAGCGTTGCGTCCAAATGCATCCTAATATCCGAAGCATAATTCAAAATCGCGACCGAGAACCAAACCGCGCCCGCGCCGAACGATTCGTTCGAGCCTTGCGCTCTCGCGCGCCCCGCGCTCTCACGCGCTCTCGCGCCCCGCGCACTCCCGCGCCCCGCACGTCCGAACAGCTGGCGCGGCGATAAACACGACAGGATCTTTAAATCGTAATACACACCGAATATACACCGACTTACCGAATCCCGATACACGTACTATATATATATTTATACACGCGCTACATATACATCCATACGCGCACTATATCTACATTTGTACGCACACCATATATAACCGTTATACCCGCGCTACATATACACTTATACACGCACTATACATACACTGTACGCACACTATATATACCTTTATACACGCGCTATATACACATTTATACACGCACTATACATGCATTATACACACCCTATATATACCTTTACACACGCGCTATACATACATTTATACACGCACTATACATACATTGTACATGCACTCTAAATATTTATTTTAAATAAACATTTTCTTTTAACGTACACCACGTCTGCTGTCTTGCTAAACCCTTTCACGAGCCCTGATCCAGTGATGCCAGTTTCGATACGCTGCAGCACGTACAGCGTGGAGGGGCTAGGAGCGCACACAAGAAAAATTATATTAATATATAATTGTGTCTTTTTATATTTATATTTTTATATTTTATATTTATATTTTTTCATATTTTTTTATATTTATATTTTATTTATATTTTTTTAAATATCTATTTCATGTCCTTTCTACCTATCCTCTGTTCCATCTAACATTCCTTGGAAATGTAAAAAAATTGTTTCCTTAATATTATATTAAAATTATTACATATAATATAATTATTATATCTAATATAATATTAAAGAAAACATTTTTTCACATTTCCTTCCTGACGGAAGAGACCACCACCTTCTCGTGGTTTCCGTTGAGCAACAATATGTACGTTCATTTACAAAAAAAGATATGCAATAGAAGAATTTATATTATTGCAAAATAATTATTTCTTCTTTTATTTTACTACTTGTATTTAATATTAGCAAGGTAAAAAATATACTATTAAAATAATTTTTCCAAATAACATAATTTAATTTTTTACTTAATTTTTCTTACGCTAACAATAAATCATCTCTATAAATTAATAACAATTTTTTGAGAAAAAAACGTACGTGTTGGCCAACAGTGGATTTTTATTATTTACGCTCTTTTTATTCTTTATTTTTTTAATTAGTTTATATATCTTTTATGTGCAAAATAAATTTCAATGGAATTACAATATTTATCTAATTACTAATTTTTACGTTTTTATTGTAAAATCAAAATAGTACGAGACACGCGAGATCTAATAAACGAGCCAAGCCGCTAAAGCATACATGATTCTCTCGAAATCTTGAGGCTGGCGACGCGTCATAGTTATAGCTATAGTTTAGGAAAGAAAGAGGCAGAGAATTGTATATCTGTTCTCTTCTACTGCCCGAAGCTGGCCGAACGCCGAGCGCACACGTACACGGCTCCTTCCTTGTGTGCGCTCCTAGCCCCTCCATGCTGTACGTGCTGCAGCGTCTCGAAACTGGCATCACTGCCCTGATTCCGACCGAGCAAATCCGAGCGAAACTCGCGAAAGAAAAACGTTACATATTAATACTTTTCTTTATTTGTTTTGATTTTGTATCCGCGTTGAAACTCTTTCTAATTATTTCTTTCATTTGGAACAAATACTTTAAAAATCAAATAGTGTATTCAACACGTGAAATAGTCATAGTATGCGACAGGTTATGTGCCCAGAAGTGTCCTGTATAATATAGTATAGATAATATAGTAAAGTTAATAAAGTGTTCGGATTGAGGCATATGAAAATATTGAGTAACGTGTGGTCAGTAAAAATTAGTTAAGAAAGAGAGGAGAATAAAGTAGCAGAAAGGCAAATTTGAGAAATAAAAAGAGAGAGAGAGAGAGAGAGAGAGAGAAAGCATTACCGCATGCGTGAACATTTTCTACATCAATAGTGTTTGAAATAATCGCGATTTGTCTCAAATACGAGAGAGATAAAACCTAATATAATTATTTTAAGTGCGAAGTAGATACTGTGTAATCTACACGTAAAATCCTGCGATTGCTGTGCGTAATAGACGTTCAAATTGAGAGACACTGTGTAAGAAATAAGGGAGCGCTGATGTCCGTTATAGTAAACATTAACTGAGAAGGTCATAGAAGATAGAAGAATATTTACATTTCGGTCTGTTCCATTTAGTAACGTGTAACACAAAAACAAGACTCTGCATGTATATATCTGCTGTTCAGAAAGTGATTGAGTAGTGTATGAAAATCAGAGCTAGATTAAATTAAGTTGTTTTACATTAAATTTGGTTGCACTCTGGTTGCGGTAGCGTTAATAACTAAAGTATTTTTTGAAAGAAAATGGCGAGATCACAGACTGAAGATTTTGCCAATGTTAAGAAATTGTCTGACTCAGAGAATTATCAAGTGTGGAAGTTCCAAATACATAGATATTCTGCTTCGGGCTAATAAACACACAGTCATGATAGATACTTCAGAGAATCTACGGACGGATCAGTGGAAAAAGAAGGATGCAAATGCACAGAAAATTATAGTCACGACTATAGAAAGGAAACCATTCCTACATATAATGAGTTGCTCAACGTCACATGAGATATGGACAAAAATGAGAGACTCAGAGCAACAAAAGTGCAGCTTACTGCAGATGTTCTACAGCACGACATTTGAGAAAACTGTGGATATAGCCAAGTAAATAAGCGGATTTTAAAACCTGGTTTTCGGATTAAACGCCCTGGGCACGAAAATAAACGACAAGATGCTGATATCAAAAATTCTGACATCACTTCCAGAAGAGTATAAGTATTTCGTAAGCGGAGGAGATTACGATTTACGTGGCGCTCAGATTTGACTATGGATTCTTCATAAATGAACCATTTGGAACAAAAGTTCAAGAGTGGTAAAAGTCGCTATCGTTCATAGTTTCAGAGATATCAACTTTATTTTCTCGTAACATTGAAAAAATAAAATAATTCATGTAAGTAAGTTTTCAACGGATTCAACGGAACAATGAGAAAAAACAGTGGAAAATCTGACAGCAAGACTCATTGCGGAGGAGATGAGGCATAATCAAAAGGAGTCCGAAGGGAAGATGGTGGCTCTCAAAGCGACAAGGAAGAGATGTTCTAAGTACAATAAAATTAGACATATAACAAAATTCTGTAAGTCAAAGTGTCAATCTAAAGACAAAAAGCAGCTACGCTGCTTTAAATGTGACAAGATAGGACATATTGCAAAATATTGTAAAGAAATTAATAAAGAAAAATGTAACATTTGCTCGATAACTAATTACAGCGAAAAAGACTGTTATTTCAGGAATAAGAAAAGGAATAAAACTTAAAATACGCAGAAGGTGTCTTTTGTCATTGGAAAACTGAATGCAGTCTACAGCTGGATTGTAGATTCTGGAAGCATGCAAAACATGACGAACAATAAAAACTAAATTCGAGATATGAAGAAAGCTGACATCACAATGGAGTAGCAAAGACGAAACGATGAAAGCAAGAAAACAGGCAGCATAGAATTCGACAACTGCAGATTAAATGAGGTGATGTACGTACCAGACGTAAGTATAAATTTGTTGTCTGTGAATGCTCTGACTAAAGATGGAGCAGAGGTAATCTTCACGCAAGAAATTATGGTGAAATGTAAAAGTAAAAGTATAATGAAAGGAAAGAAATTATCCAATGGCCTATTCCAGATTAAACTGACACCACAAAATAAACCTGAAGCTTATCTGACGGAAAAGTAGGAACCAGGGAATACTGTGGCACAAGAAGATGGGTCACCTAGGCTACAAAAATATAAAAAAACTTGTTAAACATACGGAGAGATTAAAACTAAACCTCAACGACTTGAAAGAAAAGGAGAAACTGTGTTCTGAAATTTGTCAAAAAGCCAAGCAATCAAGAGTCAATTTGATGAATCGAGAACAAGAGCAGCAAGACCACTGCAGATTGTACACACAGATCTCTGCGATCCAATTGACCCAACTACGTGGGATGGAAACAGATATTTCGTTACATTTTTAGACGACTACACCCACTATATGATGGTCTACTTACTGAAAAACAAAAGTGAAGTGCAAGAAAAACTAAAAGAATACACAGAAAGAGTAGAAGCGCATTGGAACCTAAAAATATCGAAATTGAGATAATGGAAGAGAATACATAAATGACAACGTACTATCATGATGTAAAAAGAAGGAATTTAAATAAATAACACAGTACCTCACACTCGACAACCGAAAAGCTGGGAGATTGAACAGAACTCTCATGGATAGAGCAAGGGTTCTGATATTTGACAATGGATTAAATAAAGAAATGTGGGGTGAAGCATTGTACACCTCAACATATCTACTTAACAGATCGCCTACAGAAGCTACCACTGAAGAACACACCCTATGAAATGTGAAAAGGCCGGAAACCGAACATCCAAGGATTATAACTGTTCGGATACAGAGCTCATGCAAAAAATCTTAGGTCCACTGAAGAAATTAGATGAAAGAAGCAAAAGACTTGTGCTTGTTGGATACCCTCCGACAGACTAGACTTCGAAACTTAACTAAAAGAAAGCTTGTAATAGCGAGAGATGTGTTCGAAAAATATAAATCAAAGACCGATGAAGAATCAAATCAAGAAAAGTAAAAGTGACATCACTCCAAAATGAAGATAGTGAAAAAGAAGTGGAAGAAGTAGAAAGACCCTTTGAAGAGGAAGAATGGGAGGATGCTGAAGAATCAGAAGAACAGGAAGAGATTGTACAAGACGAAAATGAAAACGCAGAAGAAGAACCAGCAGAAGAATATCAAGAAACACCACGAAGATCGAAAAGGCAAAGAAAGCATCCAGAGCGTTACTATGATTACGTAATGCTAACCTACAAAGATGCTGTGATGGGTCCTGACAGAAGCAGATGATTGGAGGCAATTAAGCAAGAAAAACAGTCACTGGAAGAAAACAAAACATGGGATGTGGTAGATGCTAAACAAGTGAAAACAATCAATCCGATTCATGGAAAATGGATATTCAAGGTGAAACAAGATGGAACACATAAAACCCGACTCGTTGTAAAAGGATGCGAACAAAAACACGGCTTGAATCATGAAGAGATTTTTAGTCCTGTAATAAGCTAAAGTGCTTTAAGGAGCTTATTTGCAATAGCGGCTGTTCGAGAAAGTATATATTATAAGTATATATTATATTATATTATAAATACGTTCCATTTATGTTTCTCGAACGTTCTCGAACAAAGCATTATTTTCGAGCGACAAAGGCTGTTATTTTCGATTTAGTTTTTCGGACCCGACGTCACAAAGTAAATAGCTAAATTCCAGACAAACAAGTCGGTGTCGATCCACGATTGGTTGAATAAATCGAACGATTGAGAGCCTAATTGTTTTGGGTCATACAGTTCCCGGCAGAACGAGTATTAGACTGGATCTACAATAGATGTAGTAAGATTTTAGCCTTCTGCTCTAAGGAAAATTATATCGGTCGAAAGATTTAAATCGTAAGCTTTAAGAACTGGGATCTGGTCAGCTCGCTTAAAGTTTAGAGATTAGAGCTTCAGACAGCGCGGGAAACATTTCTGGCCGGAAATTACGTCACATTTAGATCTTAGAGCAGAAGGCTAAAGGCTTACCTATTGTAGATCCGGCCTTATTCTTTGGAAGTAAGTCATTGTTCGACCAGATTTCGCCGAGAGTAGAAGTATTCCGCCTTTGTCGTTATTCCGCCTTTGTCGTTATTGTCGTTATTCAGCTTTTGTTGTTACTGAAGTATTCAACTCGTATCGTTATTAAAGGTGTTAATCAATTATCGCATTTAATATAACATAAATTCGCGTGCGAATTTATGTTATATTAAATGCGGAAAGAAATCGTTAAATTAAATATGTAAAAATATAAAAAAAGACAAAATGAATGTAAATTTTTGTTCTTAGAAAAATGTGTACAATGATAAATGCTAATGGAAAATTTCTTTGCGTTTTTTTATTTACATTTAGTATAATTTGCTCATAAAACGTATTCCACAAAATTTAAAATAAGCTTAATTTCTCAACTGCTATTTCTCTCGAGAGCGCTCTGTCGGTCCACGAGTTCGGATATATTCTTTAAATAAACGATTTCTGTTATTAACCGGACTCCAATTCTTATTGTCCAGTCTTTCGTTCCGGCAAACAAATAAATATCTTTAATGTTGTCATGGAAAATCGAAAGCGCGCGTCTACAGCGGCAATGAAAAAAATATCATTTTGTCACATTCGACATTAAAACAGCATTTCTGTACGGAAACCTGGACGAGAAGGTGTACATGTATCCACCAGACGGATATATGTGTAAAGTGTTTAAATTGAAAAAGACTCTCTATAGACTAAAACAAACGCCATTCAGATGGAATATTGGATTTACAAAGAAAATTTGAACAAAAATTTGAAAGAAAATTTGAACCATTCGAAAGTGAGCAATGTTTGTTCAAGAAAAAGGACAGCAATCTGATAATGGGAATATACGTAGACGATGGCATCTTAATAGCAGATGAATCCACAGAAATAGAAGCAATATTGAAAGGACTGAATTTAAAATGTCTGTAATAAAAAAACCCAAAACCTTTGTTGGACTGGAAATAAACAAAGAAGACGGAGGAGTAAAATTAACACAAGTGGACTACATCAAAAGAACTTTGGAACAATACGGCATGGAAAATGCAAAACCAGTCAAGACACCAATACTAAAAGGGGAAGATACACGGACAACACCGACGACTAAAGACTTTCCATATAGACAGTTGATAGAAAGCCTGTTATACTTGTCCACTAAGACAAGACCAGATATATCCTTTGCAGTCAATTTTGGCAGTAGGTATATTAAAGGATATTCTCAAGAAAATGTTAATGACGTGAAACATACTTTCAAATATCCGAATGGTAACATTAAATCAAGGTATTAGATATTTGATCACAGGAGCAGTTAATCGACTCGAAGCATATTGTGATGCTGATTTCGCAGATGTGGATTCAAGACGGAGCACGACGGGTTACGTCATCTTTTATGCAGGAGAAGCAATAAGTTGTTCTAGAAAACAGCCCATTATAGCACTGTCAACTACAGAAGCTGAACTACGTAACAGCTGCAGAGTACTGCAAGGAACTTATATCACGTGTACATTAAAGTTATCGTGCTCTTTAGCACGCAGCCTCTCTACGGGCGCCCTACATAATCTGCAGCGCCGCGCTTTTACGTACTTTTCTTGCGCTCCTTAGTGCTGCATCTTTGTCGTGCTCTTCTGCACATAACACAGCGGCGTGCGCCCTGCGTAATCCGCAGTTTCGCGCACTCGCATACTTTAAACGCGCTACGCGTTTCGCACAGCTTAAGTGCGATTTTCTTGTGCTTCTTAGCACATCAAGGTGCGACGGCAGGTCGCAACGCATTTGCACGCGTTAATTAACGTCCGTGCTATTTAAGAACAAGCAATGTCCGGGACCCGGCGATTATGGTTGACAATCAGAAGGACCTCCTCATCGAGCAATTGACTATAATTGCTTCGATAAAGCGAGTACTCATTAACTTCAAGAAAATAGGTGAGGTAAACGTTACCCAGTACAAAGCGAAAAAACGACTGGAAAACTTGGAGCGCTATGGGAAAAGTGCCACCGGCAGCACGTCCGTTCTGTTCATTTTTCACGGATTTTCGACGGCCGAAGAGCAACGTACCGTCGGATACTTCTCCACGGATGAGTTCTTCGCCGTCGAAGATGACTACTACGACCGCGGATCACCTCGCCGACATCATTGGTAAACTCACTCATGGCAATCCAAACGCAGCCGACTCGGTAAGCGACGCTTCTTTACGAGAATATTCCGGTGCGGTGTCTTTACAGTTACCTCGTATCTCGTTAACGAAATTCTCCGGGAATTTCGCGGAATGGGAGAACTTTCGCGGAATATTCGAATCGCTTGTCGCTTCGAAAGAATCGCTATCAAATACGCAAAAACTGCATTACTTAAAAGCCAGTGTCACGGGCGCGCGTGCGCGACGCCGCGTTATTAATAAATCACATACAAATTGCAGACACGAATTACGACGCTGCGTGGAAATTGCTCGTCGAAAAATACGATAATCAACGCGCTATTATTCACGCTCATATTCACGCTTTCGCAGATTTGCTTATTATAAAAACGGAATCTGCTGTCGAGCTTAAAAATTTACGTGATACCGTTGCCGTGTCATTAGTTGCGCTAACTAATATACAAAGACCGGTCGCAAAATGGGATGAGTTATTAGTATATATTATTTTCCAGAAATGTAGTCCACGCACGCGTAACGAGTGGAATCTGCAACGAGGTAAATCAAGCGCTTATCCGACACGATGAAATTCGGGAATTTATAACATTGCGTATTCAAGGTCTTACAGATCACTCTAAGCAAGATGTATCCGTTAATAAAAATATAAAAGCTCCAATCGCGCCTCTGTAAATAACGTAACAGCCGATAAATGTCTGAATGAATTGCTCCGGAAATCATCGTTTAGTTCAATGCGACGATTTTAAGCGTAAATCTGTCGAAGAGAGAACTCAAATTTACAAATCAAAAAAATATTGTTTAAATTGTTTAAAAGTCGGTCATTTCCCGATCAATTGTTCAAGTACAAAACGATGTAATTTATGCCGACAGACGCATCATACACTTTTACATCGTAATTTTAATCCTCCGGTACAGAATTCTAATGAAAATTCCGTCTCGAAAAATAAAACGCTTAATAGAGTTTCAACGAGCAGCTCTACCGCCCCTAAGAGCGAAACCGCTTCGGTTCAAACAATTAATGCGCCGATTAAAAATCCGCCGAATGTATTATTAGCCACCGCGTGGGTAATTCTCCGCACGACTGAAGGTCGTAGTTTTAAGGTGCGTGCGTTATTAGATCAAGGTTTCGCCGTTAGTTTTATATCGGAATTATTGTGTCAAGCGATGCGCACGAGACGTTATCGCGAGAATCTCCAGGTACATTGTTTCGGCGAGCGATACAGTGGCATAGCGAAATTTCGAGTGCCTATTACTCTAGCGCCTTGTAACGGGCAAGACCCCTCCTTTCCTTTGAACGCGTTTGTGTATCAAAAAATTACCTCTTACACGGGCTCAAAAACTAAACCAATAGACTCTTGGCCTCACTTACATAATTTATCTTTCGCGGATCCTGATCCGTTTAGCAGTCATCCGATACATTTGCTCATCGGAACTGACTTATATAGTTCATTGTTATTTCATAAAGTAAAACAAGGCCCGATCGGAACGCCGACGGCCCAGCTCACTGCATTAAAGTGGATTTTATCCGGTCCTACCGGAACCTCTGATTTAATTGACGGATCCGTCCATTCACTGAATTGTGTACCAGATCCACCGCTCGACTCTCTTCTCCAAAAATTTTGGGAGATCGAAGAAATCTTTTCTATACCTCAGTTGTCGGAAGAAGATAAACAGTGCGAGCAGCACTTTACTAAAACGCATCAACGTGCCTCCGATGACCGCTATATTATACGGTTACCCTTTAAAACCTATCCTCCGCTTGATATCGGATCTTCTCGCGAAACAGCCGCACTATTATACTTAGAACGTCGCTTACAGAAAAATTCGGACCTCGCAAAACAATATACAAAATTTCTAAGCGAGTACGAAGCGATGGGTCATTTGGAGCTCGTTTCCGATAACCAGTCGACGCCTTTTCCTCCGGTATATACATATATAATACCACATCATCTGGTTTTACGCGAAGCTAGCAGTACCACTAAATTTCGCGTAGTATTTAACGCGTCGTGTAAAACTAATATAGAGTGTTCTGTTAGATTCTGTTAGATTCTGTATATACAGGGTGTTCTAAAAAGGTACGGCCAAAATTTAGGGAGATATTCCTCACACCTAAAGGATGAAAAAATGTTATATGAATACGGGTGCAGAAACGCTTTTTTCAGGAGTTATGTTGAACATACTGTTGACTGTATTACTTAAGCAAGAAACAATTTAGGATTAAACATTGTGAACGACAATCGTTTAATCAGTAGATTTATTTACATTTGTTTTTAAAGTGACCTTGAGTACGGTTACAACAAATGTTGAAAATCTCCACCATTCGCCCGAATACAAGCATTGAACTGAAATGTGATAACAATGTTCTGCCGATTTCAAGGGATGCGCATATTGTTATTCAGCCACTACTATTGTCTAGGTGTAAACAAGTAACCATAACTTTAAAAGTCAATATTTTTATGATTTCTGCCTGGCAGATAAGGTCACTACCTCATTCAGCCGTAACGTCGCATACTCAGATAAGAAGCTCTAACTCCTGAAAAAAGCGTTTACGCAACCATGTTCATATAATATTCTTTCAACCTTTAGGTGTGAGAAATATGTCCATAAATTTATGCTGTACCTTTTTAGAACATATTCTAAAATATTAACACGTTTTGACTGAATTTCTTTTTTCTGCAACACATAAAATATAATACAATTTTTTTTTTTATACAAAAAAATATTTTTATTTTATAATTCATATATTCTAAAAATATTTTTTTTTATATTCTAAAAAAAAATATTTAAAATATTTTTAGAATATAAAATTGTAATACACTGGTCAACAAAATTATCGCATAGATAATAACGCATAAAAAAATCCTTATTTTTCAAAATATTTTATTTTATATTCCAGAATATTAAAAGTTTGCAGAATTTTAAAAGAAAAGATTACCTTTCATTGATATCTTTTTGTTTTCTTTTTCGGACGAACGTTCTCTTTCTGTAATTCATTTTTTTTCGTCTTTTCCAATGAAAGGTAATCTCTCTTTTAAAATTCTGCAAACTCTTAATATTCAGGAATATAAAATGAAATATTTTGAAAAATAAGAATTTTTTACTCCTTATTACCTGTGCGTTAATTTTATTGACCAGTGTATTACAATTTTATATTCTAAAAATATTTTAAATATTCTTTTCTTAGAATATCAAGAAAAATATTTTTAAAATATATGAATTATAAAATAAAAATATTTTTTTGTATGGAAATAAAAAAATTGTATTTTATTTTGTGTTGCAGAAAAAAGAAAGTGAATCAAAACGTGGCAAAAAAGAAGCCAAAAAATGAAGAAAATAAAGAGAACGTTCCTCCTAGAAAAAACGTTCTCTTAAAAAATAACGTCAAAAAAAATTTAATGAACGGTAATCTTTTCTTTTAAAATTCTGCAAACTCTTAATATTTAAGAGAAAATAAATCTCCAAAAAGTGCTGGGAAATTTGAATTGTTAAAAAATTATTATTTTAATATTTTTATAATTTAACCTTTAACCAGAATAGGTTTTATTTTTAATAATAATATTTTTTCAGAGAGTGTACTGCGGTAAATGTGAATTTTTCGTTCATGAAAATTACATAGCAAATTTAAGAGTACACATGAAGCGGATACATAATATAAGTATACATATACATATACCCTAATGAGAGGATGTAAAATTTCCTCTGGAGTAAGTATAATAGGCCGGTTCTAACCCATGTCCTCCGAGGGGAGAGCGGGGGTGCGGGGGTATCTCTGTGGCGCGAGGACTGACGTCACGCGGGCGGGGGACGCTCGGTTTCGACGAAAGGTAGGGGGGGGTCCTGAACGTGATATTCGGCTGTTCAAATTTGTAAACAAATAGCGTTCTAATCGACGAAATTATCTTTTTCTTTTTTTTTGATATTTTTTATGAAAATTTATGAGGGATCTTGGGCTCGACGCTGCGGTTATCGACGAACGTGTCAGGGCATAAGTTTTCGTAGGTGTAAACAAAATAGCGCCGATGTTCGGTTGCTCGAATTTATAAACGGATAATGCCCGATCTTATTTCTATGATATTCCATTGTGGAAATTTTGAGAGGGATGGGGTTAAAGCTTATGGAGAGAGGGTCTGTCTCCGGTTCAAAAAGTCTTTAGCATTCGTGCAGTGAAGAACTAGAAAATAAAAGTGCATAAATGAATATTGAAGAAGGAGAAATGAATATTGGAGAAAATGAAGCTGATGTCATCGAAAATAGAGAAGAAGAGGCCATTGAGGATAATGAAGACATGGATGTAGATGTCGAAGTGGACAATGAAGAAGAATCATCCGATGATGAGGTAAGATTTTTATTAGACTCCGATTACGATAGTGAATGTAATGAGGAGGAATTCAGTGAGAAACAGGTGAAAATTTTAAAACGAGCTGACATTCAAGACATTGACGAACTTCAAAAAATGTGTTCCATTTCGTTTTTTTATGAAATTGACAATGGTGACAAACTTTGCACAGCGTGTTTCCTGCGAGTGAATGACTCGTTTTCACGTGTTAGTGCTGTACGCATACATAAGACTGAACTATACGTTCTACTTGTGGCAGATAGATGCTGTGAATGGGAGGCTGTGTCTCAAATAACATCGTGCAGTCTGTGCCCTACTTGTAAACGATAAACTTTTAAAAATTGAGACACAAGTGAAATATTTAAATAGTTTCCGATGTGCAGGAATTGGTAAGTATTCCTTTTTAAATTAAAAGTTAAGAAAATGCTAATATTTTTTTTTCTATGTTATAAAGAAGTCCTACATTTGCTGCCCGCCATCCATGTCAATCGGACTCAAGGCGGGTGTATCTGCTCCAGCCTCATGGCCCCGGGACCACCACCACCACCACCGTCGCGCTCCCTCCGCAACCTTTTTTTATTTTTATATTATATACTTTGTGACGTTGCCGTCCCGACGCGCGTCCATCCTACCATAATCGCGGGGCAAGGGCTGAGCGGCCGCGCCACGCGAGAGAGCACGAGAGCCGAACCGAACTTCCGGAGAGACGAATGCGATAGAACGACAATTACTATAAATTAATTCGCGTTTATTTTATATTTTTTTATGTATCGCGGGAGCCTTGTTGCGAGGATTTCGCTGTCAATATTAAGGAGAGGTAACGAAGAGGAAACCGTCTCGACAAAAACAGGGAGCCAAATCGTACACAGCAAAAACGGACAAACAAAGGAGATAATATTTGCCGAGGCCGTCCGGGCAAGGTCGCCGTTAACCGACGGAAAGCGTGGATCCTCGTGAACACCCAGGACCGCATAGCAGCGGAGCGAGAAAGTCGCCCAAAAGAGCGGAGGAAGAGATCTCCACGCTGCCGCTTAGCGAAGCCGGACCGGAGCTAAACGAGCCACTTCGAAGTCACGCTGCCTCAAGTGCAAATCGGCATTAAAAATTAAGGCTGCAAGCCCCTAATAATTATGTTGTCGTAAATTAGCGATCAGGGCGCCGTAGCCCTACCTACGGCCTTGAATAAGCCGAGGGGCGGCGATAAATCACGCGACGCCGTAATTGGGTCAACGCGCGCACCCCCGTTCGCGCAGGATTGAGTCGCGATATCGACCCGAAGGGATAGATCCTTCACTCTCGTGCGGACTGTGTTGTCGTGTTGGCGTGCCCGCTATCGTGCCCAGCCGAACCAGAAAATAGACGTTCTCGCGGTTACCGAGGGGCCTTGACGAGATATCGAGGAGGCCGCACAATCAGGAGAGAGATTTCCTACCGGTGAGGCTACCCGTATACTATTTAGCGGAAAATTACGTTTGGTAATGTCCGAGTCTCGACCGCTCTGACGCTGTCGCGAGCTTTTGGTGAATTTTCGGCGTTTTTGCGTGGGCTCCGCCCGCAGTCTTTTCGCGATTTAGTGTTAGTGAGCGACCGACGTCAAGCGGCGAGAGCTTCGAGGCTGTAGTCCTGTAATTGATTCGCGAATAATAATCGTCTCTCCGGGATTCGGTCGGGTATTGCGTCGCGCATTGTTCGTTGTCGCGTGTGTGTAATTGCGTATGTCGTGTGATATTCGGTCCGTCGTTGTATCGTGAGTCTTGTTAGCGCGTAAATTAATAATCTGAATGGTGTTGTATGAGCGTAACGTGCGAACATACTATCGCGTGCGAGAGAGCGTGCGTCGCACGCGAACCCCTGTGAGCGCGAGAGCGAGAGAGAGAGAGCAAGGCGCGCGAGAGAGAAAGAGAGCAAGCCGTCGTTCCGCCGGCCAACGGATATCGATTTCGCCGCCGTAGATTGCGCGTTATTTTACATCTAAGCTTTTGTCGCGAGATTCTCTATCTTTCTTCAAGTAGGGCGTGAGTAGGTATATAAGGGGAGTTCTAACGACGGTCCTCTGAGGGGAGCGCGGGGCGAGGGGAATCGGCAGCGCGAGAGAATGACGTCACGCGGGCGGGGGACGCTTATCGTTTCGGTTTCGTCGGAGTGGGGGGGGGGGGATTTGGGTCCGACGCTGTTATCGACGAACAGATGTTCGGCAGCTTTGTACCCTCGCGGTATCTCTTCTATTTATAAATAATAAGATATATTTAAAAATAATAGATATGTTTATAACAATTTCTTATGAAAAAATTTATGAGAAAAAGATGTGCAGGGATCTCAACGCTTCGGTTATCGACGAACATGTCAGGACATAGGTTTTTTCAGCTTTAAACAAAATAGCGCCGATGTTCGGCAGCTTTGTACCCTCGCCGTATCTTTCCTATGTATAAAAAAATTTTATGATTAGCGCTATAGAAATAAGCACCGATGTCTGGCTGCGCGAATTTCTTTTTAAACAATGTAAACAGATAGTGCCTTATTTTATTACTATGATATTACTGCGTGGAAATTTTGCGAGGAATGGGGGCTAAAACTTATGGAGAGAGGGTTTGTCTCCGCGTCAAAAAGTCTTTGACATTCATAAAGAGCAGAGTGCATAGAGCAAAGTGCATAATAGAAAAAATGGAACCAGAAGTTATCACAATTGACTCATCAGATGATGAGATGGAGCTAATCGTCCAGGATGATGATATGGAGGTGATCGTCCAGGATGAAGATCAGGACGTTGTTTTAAATGCGGAAGAGGAAGCTGGATCGGACAATGAAATCGAGCCTGCGTACGATTCCGATTATTCTAGTGAGTGCGACGCCATCGATTTCGATATACATACACAAGTGTGTGTGTGTAATATAATATTATGTAATATAATGTAATATATACTATTGAAATATTAATAGATTTTTAACATGTATTTCATATTTCAAATATTGTAACGACTATTGTATATGTATTTCATATTTCATATATTGTAAAAAATTTTCTGGTATACGTATATTTCATATTTTATATATTGTAACGACTATTGGAAAGGATGTATTAATAAAGATTTTGTATATTTCAAATACTTTATATATTTCATATATTTTTATATGTTGTACACTTTGTATATTTTCCATAAAATTAAAAAATTAATGAATACAATCTGTATGATGAATTAAATCACATTGTCCTTATGTATCCAAGAATTGTGCGAACTATCAAATCCCAGCCATTTCACGTAAACCTCGTCACCCCTTTTGCGCTGTACTTTCTCCACGAGATAGACGTCTGGATAATTCGCGCGATGCAACTCGTACTCGTAGAACGCTCCAGCGACAGATTTTTTGCGATAGTCCTCCAGTAGATAGCTTACAGGATTAGTACGTTGCACTTTGACTATCTTAAACACCTCGGTTGTCCAATTTGGCGTGTAACCTTTTTCGAAAAGTGTCTTATACTTGCTAACGCGCACCGGGTCACCTACTTTGAACTTTGCAGGACCCGCAATATTTACGTAATTGTACACAGTAGCCAAGAGTCTTTCAGCGATCGCGGAGGTAACGTCGACGGGTCGCATGTCGATCGTTCGATGCTTGCGCGCGTTGTAATCCGATACAAGTTGCGGCAACGCGTCGATCCACTTGTAAGTTCCGTTCAGCGTAAACATCTTCCACATGTCGTTCTTCAGCGTGCGATTGAATCGCTCGACGACCGATGCCTTCAATACCGAATATGTGGAATAGTGATTAATGTCGTGTTTCCGTATAAGCCGTTGCACATCGGTATTGTAAAATTTCTTCCCGTTATCTGTTTGCATGTTTTTCGGACATCTCTTGCTATCTCGAATTATCTCAGCGATTGCGTCAGCTGTCTCGCTTCCACCTTTACTCTTGAGTGGCACAGCCCACGCGTGCTTGCTCAACACATCGATGACGGAGTATGTAGTGGTAACCTCTGTTGAAACGAGAATACGGACGCATCTCGACGATGTCGGCTTGCCACAGGTCATCGTATCCCCGCACTATGACGTGTCTTCGGGGAAAATTTTTTCTCGTCGGAGCATGCAATTCGTTCACCAACTGCCGTCTCTCCAAACTATGTTGTTTCTTCGCTTCGTCAGCTTTTCTCGATGGCCGTTTGTTGTTATCGCTCGTTTTATCACTCATTTTCGGTCTTGACCCGTTTTTAAGCCGTTCGTAGCCGTTCTAGACCCGTTCTTGACCCGTTCGTAGCCGTCTTTGACACGTTCTTAAGCCATTCGTAGCCGTTTCTGAGTCGTTCTTGATCCGTTCGTTGTCGTTCTTAACACGTTCTTGATCCGTTCGTTGTCATTCTTGACCCGTTCTTTATGTTCCGCTTGCGTTCTTAACACGTTCGTTGTCGTTCTTGATCCGTTAGATAACCGTTCTTGCGTTGTTTACCGCCGTTCTTAACACGTTTGTTGTCGTTCTTGACCCGTTCTTGATCCGTTCGTTGTCGTTCTTAACACGTTCGTTGTCGTTCTTAACACGTTCGTTGTCGTTCTTGATCCGTTAGATAGCTGTTCTTGCGTTGTTCACCGCCGTTCTTGACCAATTCGAAAATCATTCTTGATCCGTTCGTAGCCTTGTTCGCAATCGTTTCTGACCCGTTCGTAGTCGCCTTTGGCCCGTTCGTAGCCTCGTTCACAATCGTCTTTTGACCGTTCGTAGCCTTTCCTGAGTTGTTTGTAGCCTTGCATGTAGCCTTTAAGGACTTGTTCGTAGCCTCGTTCGCAGCCCTGCTTGAGGTGTTGATAGCCTCGTTCACTGCTGTTGCTAGGTCGTTCACTGCCACTGCCACTGCCACTGCCACTCATTGTAGTTAGATAGCAGTTCGATTATCCTTCGTAGCTGTTCGATAATTATTCGTAGCTGTTCGATAACCCTTCGTAGATGTTCGATAATCGTTCGATAACCGCTTCTAATCCGTTCACTGCTGCTCATTCAAGTTGATAGCTGTTTCTGAGTTAGCGTTAGCCACGCGTTGAAGTTTGTCTAACACAATCTGTATCACTCGCACATCCATTTCGAACGAAGTTAGCTTCTCGTCTGATTCTTTCTGTCGATTCATCAATCTTTTAACGCAGGATTCCACATACAGTTTGATGACGGCATCGGTGTCGGCCTCAGGTTGCGCAACACGGCGAATTTTGCGCGACCTTGCGTCATAGTCCGTAACGACCCGACATAGAGCGTTTTGGTGCACATAACTTTTCACCAAACTATCCCAAGAACCGCTTGTGCCAGTTGCATCATTTCTTGGTTCGAATAATCCAAATTTGTTGATTAGCATTTTTCAATGATTTGTGATGTGTCACACGACGCCGATCGACTGATTAGTTTGTCGGGATCCGTTTAATTTATAATAATGCCCGCTTTCCGAAGTTCCTCAATGATGGACAGGATCTCGTTGTAACGATCCCCCCCTGACGATCGTTACCCGGCCGTCGATCCGCCGGAAGGCTGCGGCCCGGCGAACATCAGTCGGGCACGATGCAGCGGCGCTATGCGCCCCTTTTAAACTTTAATAGACGTAACGACCGCGGCCCTTTAAAACGGCCGCAGGCAGCGATATACCGGGCCGTCGTCTCGGCGCACCGAACCGCTCCGAGTTCCGTCGGAGAGCGCCGAGCGACGGTCCCGCTCGCACCCCGCCGGGGCCGCCCGAACGGCTCCGAATCCGACCGAGCGTTTGACAATTAACAATCGAGCCCCGCGATTACTCCCGGAATTACCCGAACGGGTAATTTCGGGGTATAAAAAGAGCGGCCCAACGGAGAAAAGACTCCGTTCTCTGCTCCGATCCGAGCCCGTACGGCGCCGAAAACGAACCCGAGAAACCAGTAGCTTCCGTTAGAGGAAAACCGAGGTTGGGCGCACCCAGCCTCCGCCGAGAGTTTGCGGCATCTCCGAGGAAGCCTCCTAGCAAATTCCCCACCGAATCTACGAGGTCGGGCGCACCCGGTCTACGCTGAGAGTTCTCAGCAAAATATACGAAATATCCTACCTAATACAATCCCGCGACGATCAGAATCCACGGGTAGGGAGTTACCTGCCGCTGACGGGCGTTCCCGTCTAATCGTCGTTCCTAAATATTACAACAATCCTTTACACCAAACCAACATTTACGCGCGCCGAGCCTCCCGCTCGCGCGCCTCGCGCTCTCCTGCTCGTTTGACGCGCTCTCGCGACGCGCGCTCTCCTTCCCGTTGACGCGCTCGCGCGCCTCGCGCTCTCGCACCGAGCGCTCTCCTGCTCGTTGACGCGCTCTCGCGACGCGCGCTCTCCTTCGCGTTGACACGCTCGCGCGCCCGAGCGTCCCACGCCTAGCACTCGCCGCGTAAACACGGCCTTTAAAGAGCCGGGAAGCATACAAAAACGCGACAACACGAGTCGACCCAGTTCGAGTTTCCACGAAGTTTAAATACCGATGCACGACTGGCTTTAATTGTAAGAACGGACGAATAAATAAAGACTGTCACCGCCCGTTCCCGCCGGCCGTTGCGTTGAATAGATTTATCCGCCTGCATTGATTGCACCACACGCACGCCGTTCTCTTTGTGTTACGGAATTCTCCGCCTCGAATCCGCCCGAGCATAGCCCACATACGTATCTATTGTTCCGTACGGCCCGTGCCGATATTGTGATCTCGATTACCGTTCGCACCCGTAAAATCACCGGGCCCGCGACCTGTACACGCGTCCACGCCGCTCATACCTCATACGGTACACGCATACACACACACACACAACACACACTTGTACATGCTTTCTGTATCTAAATAAATAATTAATCGTTTACACTAGCAATGAGTTTGTGTCTCGCCGACCCCTCCTACGAGCCCTGATCCCGACAGAGCGGAATCCGAGCCGCACTCGCGAAAGCGGGGGTGTTACATTGGCGCCCGAACAGGGACCTGACTTGACCGATCCGCGCGAGACACAGACCATAGCATAGGACGCATGAACGAAATGAAGGCGTGGATCTATGACTTACCGAAGAGCGATCTCGCGGCTTTTGCCGCTACCCACGGAATTGACGCCTCCGGCAACCTCGACGATATCCGACGACGAGTCCGGACGTACTTAGAGGCCCATCCGGAAGTCCTCGCGGACGCGGAACCGACCGCCGCGGCGGGCACGAGCACAGAGACGTTCGCGGACGCGCGCGAAGCCCCCAGAACGCCCATCAACATCACGCTCCCCGTACCACCATACCATCCGAACGCCGGCCCATGCATCGACGACCCGAAGTCGATCAACCAAATCCGGAAGTGGGGATGCCACTTCGACGGACGCGATCCGATAGCGTTCCTCGAACGCGTGGAGGAATTAAAAACCGCGTACGGTTTTCCAGACCAGCAGATGCTAAAAGGGCTTCCGGAATTAATGCGGGGGGACGCCCTCCTGTGGCACCGGAACAACCGGGACGATTGGCAGAGTTGGGGGGATTTCGAGCGGGCGTTCCGCGCGAATTACTTACCCCGCCGGTACCAGGCCACGCTACGCCGGGAAGCCACCGACCGGCGCCAAAAACCGGGCGAAAGTTTCAACAAGTACGCGACCGACCTGCTGACGCTAATGCGCCGCGCCGGAGGTTCCACACGAAGCGAGCAGCTCGAGCGACTGTATGAGAACATGCATCCGGATTATAAAATCTACGTGCGATACGACGAAGCCACAGCGTCGCTGACTTACAAGCTCGGGCCGCCGAGGCGAAGAGATCGAACGGCAACGCCGTGACGTGCGCAAGAGCAACCAAGCCGACCCGCCGAAAGCCTCCGTCGCCGCGACCTACAACAAGGAAGAATGTTGCTGGAGATGCAAGCAGAGGGGACACACCCGGTTCCATTGCAAGAAGCCAGCGAAAAAGTTCTCGCAAGCGGCTCGCAATGCGGCCGCGACGGAGTGCTTACTAAAGAGTGCCACCCGCCGGGAAACGCCGAACAGGCCGGGGGCGTCGCGGCCGAGACCAGCACCCCGACATCCGCCTAAACTACACGCCGCGACCGCACCTCGCCATACACATCCACCAGCACGAATACTCGGCGCTCATCGATACCGGATCCGAGGTCTCGTTCATCAACGAGATAACCGCCGATGAGCTCCGACGAGAAGGATACCACGTAATGCCGCAAGAAGGCCAAATACAGATGGCAAACGGCGCCACGGCCGATATTCCCGGCATCATACGGCTGCCGATTCGGATCCAGCTGCGGATTTACCAACACGATTTCTCCATCCTACCGGCCCTTGAGAGCGCGGTGCTCATCGGCATCGATCTGTGGGCCCGCACCGGGATCGCGATACCGCTCCCGCGACGACCACCGGCAAACCGGGCCGCGCCGAGATGCAGCACAGCCGGCGGACTCGCACCGTGCACCCAACAGCAGCAACAACGACTCCAGGAGTTCCTGGAGACACAGCTGGGAAAGTTCGCCACCATACGAGGACCAACCACCACGACCAGCCACCATATCCGATTCCGGGACCCGACACCTATCAAGCAGCGCTACCGGCCGCGTAACCCAGCCATGCAGGCAATAATCGACCGCGAAGTCGACGAAATGGAGGCGGCCGGTGTCATTGAACCATCACATAGCGCCTGGAGCTCACCGGTCGTAATAGTTAAGAAGGACGGGAAACATAGGTTCTGCATCGACTTCCGCCGGGTGAATGAGGTCACCGAAAAGGACGCATATCCTTTACCGCAAGTAACGGCCACACTGGATAAACTCCGAGGGGCCCGGTATCTAACGACCCTCGACCTCAAGAACGGGTACTGGCAGGTACCGCTGGACGCCGCCAGCCGCCCGATCACGGCATTCACCATTCCAGGGAGAGGTTTGTTCCAGTTCACGGTGATGCCGTTCGGCCTCCACTCCGCGCCCGCCACCTTTCAGCGATTACTTGACACCATATTAGGACCGGCCCTCGAGCCGCACGTCTTCGTCTATTTAGACGACATTATCATCCTAAGCCGAACATTTGACGAACATCTAGAGCTGCTCGCCGAAGTGTTCCGCCGCCTACGCGACGCGCATCTCCGACTCAACCCCGAAAAATGCCGGTTTTGCGTCGGTCAATTAACATACCTCGGGCACGTCGTCGACCGGGACGGAATCCGCACCGATCCCGAGAAGGTCAGCGCGGTAAACAACTGGCCGGAACCAACGACCGTGAAACAAGTACGGCAATTCCTGGGAATGGCGTCGTGGTACCGGCGGTTTATCGCGAGTTTCTCATCCGTAGCCGCACCGCTCACCCGCTTAACGAAGAAAAACGCACGCTGGTCCTGAGGCCCGGCCGAGAGCGACGCATTTTGCGAACTAAAGCGAACCCTCGTCTCCGCCCCCGTGCTCGCCTGCCCCGATTTCTCGCGCCCGTTTGTACTGCAAACAGATGCTAGCACCGACGGCCTCGGAGCGGTTCTAACACAAAACTACGAGGAGGGCGAACGCGTCATCGCGTATGCGAGCCGCACGCTGAACGGGGCGGAACGTAACTAGCGCGACCGAACTTGAATGCCTCGCGGTAGTTTGGGGGATCCGCCGGATGAAGGGCTACCTCGAGGGGTACCACTTCACCGTGATTACCGACCACCAGTCCCTGAAGTGATTGCAAAAGCTAGAAGCGCCCACCGGGCGACTCGCCCGGTGGCTGTTCGAGCTCCAGCAATATGATTGTGAAGTGAAGTATCGCCGAGGCATCCTGAATCGCGTAGCCGACGCACTCTCGCGACAGCCCGAAATCTGCACCGCTAGACCGCTCCGATGCCGTTGGTATCGACGCCTGTACGACGCCGTCAAGCGCGAGCCCGCCGCCCATCCGGATTACCGCGTCGCCGAGAATAAACTATACCGGCACGTGTTACACAGCCTCGATTTTAAGGAGCATCCGACCGAAGAACAGTGGAAAACCTGCGTGCCGAGGGAAAACAGGGAGGAGGTGATGCAACGGTACCACGACGCGCCGACCGCCGGACACCTGGGAGTAGCCAAGACGATCGCTCGGATCGCGGAAAGATACCATTGGCCCGGGATGATGCGCGAGATCGCGACGTACGTGCGCAATTGCAAGAATTGCCAAGCGCACAAGGTCGCCCAAACGCCACCCGCCGGAACCTTGCACGCGACCAACATTGAACGACCGTGGGAGCAAGTCACGATCGATCTCGTGGGGCCTCTCCCAAGGTCAAAAACCGGACACACATGGCTTCTCGTAATGCAAGACCGCTTTACCAAATGGGCCGAACTGGCGCCGTTACGAAAAGCAACCGCATCAAACGTCACCCGGACTATCACCGAACGGATCATCCTGCGGCACGGACGACCCGAGTACATCCTCTCCGATAACGGGACGCAATTTAAGTCGGCACAATTTGAGACTCGATTGAAAGAATGCGGCATTAAACATCGGACAGCCCCGGTATACCCGCCGCATTGCAATCCGGTCGAGCGAACCAACCGCACCGTGAAGACGATTAGCCAATTCATCGACAAAAACCATCGTGACTGGGACGAGAATTTACCGGTCCTGCAATTCGCCTACAATACGGCGACACACGACGCTACCGGCTTCTCACCGGCATATCTCAATTATGGCCGTGAACCATGCCCGCCACACCCAGGAGACGGGACGCGAACAGGAGGCACGGACCCCGCAACGCTGCCGCAAAGATTAAACGACGCATATGCACTAGTGCGCGTGAAACTCGCGCGCGCATTTCAACGACAGGAGCGATACTACAACCTTCGACGACGCGACTGGAGACCGGCGCTCGGCGAGTGGGTTTGGAAACGAGAACATCCACTCTCAAGGAAAGCCGACGCTTTCAATGCAAAACTCGCGCCAAAGTTTATCGGACCGCTTGAAGTACGCCGCATCATCTCACCGGTAATAGTAGATCTGCGCAGCCGCCACGGAAATCGCCCGTATCGGCATATACACGTCGAACATTTAAAAGCCGCTCAAGGATGCGAGCTAAACAAAAACAATAATATAGAGGTCGACGGCAAGCTCCCCCCCCCTTCCGACCAAGTCGACACCGGAGACGAGGACTAAAACGGCCCGCCGACCGATCATTCGCTACGAAAATGTCCGAGAATATAGACATAATCACTGCGATCAACGAGCTGCTAGGAGAGCCGGAGTACTGGGACCAGGCACTGCCATTACCACCCAGGACCAACCATCCGCCACGTACACCGGCGCCGACGCATCAACCACGAGCTCCGAAGGTCGGGACGATAATCCAGCGCTCCGACCACATCAACCGGAAAAAGCAGGAGATGCTTATGACGGTACCGCCACCGCCACCCAAGCGACCTCGAAAACGAGCCACGACCGCCGGCCCGTCCATCGCCGCCTCGTCCACCGCCGGCCCGTCAACCACCGCCACAACAACCGACACCGCCGTCGAGCGACGGCATTATTGATGCCCGCCGGTCCGCTGCCCCCGCCGCCAATACCGGTGCAGATTGAGCCAGGGGTCATCATAGACGTTCCCCATTTCTGCGTGCACGTCTCCAGGAAGTATAAGGCGCGCACCCCCCACGGGCGCTGGGTGCTACGGTTTTCAAGGACGGGCCAACTCCGATACCACCGGAAAATAGCATGAAGATGCCTCAAATTCAGGCATATTAATAGAAGGGGGGTGATGTAACGATCCCCCCCTGACGATTGTTACCCGGCCGTCGATCCGCCGGAAGGCTGCGGCCCGGCGAACATCAGTCGGGCACGATGCAGTGGCGCTATGCGCCCCTTTTAAAGAACTTTAATAGACGTAACGACCGCGGCCCTTTAAAACGGCCGCAGGCAGCGATATACCGGGCCGTCGTCTCGGCGCACCGAACCGCTCCGAGTTCCGTCGGAAAGCGCCGAGCGACGGTCCCGCTCGCACCCCGCCGGGGCCGCCCGAACGGCTCCGAATCCGACCGAGCGTTTGACAATTAACAATCGGGCCCCGCGATTACTCCCGGAATTACCCGAACGGGTAATTTCGGGGTATAAAAAGAGCGGCCCAACGGAGAAAAGACTCCGTTCTCTGCTCCGATCCGAGCCCGTACGGCGCCGAAAACGAACCCGAGAAACCAGTAGCTTCCGTTAGAGGAAAACCGAGGTTGGGCGCACCCAGCCTCCGCCGAGAGTTTGCGGCATCTCCGAGGAAGCCTCCTAGCAAATTCCCCACCGAATCTACGAGGTCGGGCGCACCCGGTCTACGCTGAGAGTTCTCAGCAAAATATACGAAATATCCTACCTAATACAATCCCGCGACGATCAGAATCCACGGGTAGGGAGTTACCTGCCGCTGACGGGCGTTCCCGTCTAATCGTCGTTCCTAAATATTACAACAATCCTTTACACCAAACCAACATTTACGCGCGCCGAGCCTCCCGCTCGCGCGCCTCGCGCTCTCGCACCGAGCGCTCTCCTGCTCGTTTGACGCGCTCTCGCGACGCGCGCTCTCCTTCCCGTTGACGCGCTCGCGCGCCTCGCGCTCTCGCACCGAGCGCTCTCCTGCTCGTTGACGCGCTCTCGCGACGCGCGCTCTCCTTCCCGTTGACACGCTCGCGCGCTCCCGCCCGCGTGCCCGAGCGTTCCGCGCCTAGCACTCGCTGCGTAAACACGGCCTTTAAAGAGCCGGGAAGCATACAAAAACGCGACAACACGAGTCGACCCAGTTCGAGTTTGCACGAAGTTTAAATACCGATGCACGACTGGCTTTAATTGTAAGAACGGACGAATAAATAAAGACTGCCACCGCCCGTTCCCGCCGGCCGTTGCGTTGAATAGATTTATCCGCCTGCATTGATTGCACCACACGCACGCCGTTCTCTTTGTGTTACGGAATTCTCCGCCTCGAACCCGCCCGAGCATAGCCCACATACGTATCTATTGTTCCGTACGGCCCGTGCCGATATTGTGATCTCGATTACCGTTCGCACCCGTAAAATCACCGGGCCCGCGACCTGTACACGCGTCCACGCCGCTCATACCTCATACGGTACACACGCATACACACACACACACAACACACACTTGTACATGCTTTCTATATCTAGATAAATAATTAATCGTTTACACTAACAATGAGTTTGTGTCTCGCCGACCCTTCCTACGAGCCCTGATCCCGACAGAGTGGAATCCGAGCCGCACTCGCGAAAGCGGGGGTGTTACATCGTTGTCATGAGCGTTGTGGCCAGATTGGCGCGAAGCGTCCAGCAATCGTAGCCGATCCACTAGCTCGTTGGGGTCGTCCCAGTGCACGTAATCAATCTTATTGTCGGATAGCGTCATAGTGCGAGACATAGACACTCCCCTTCCAGATTTTGGCTTTTTCGGTTCGATCGACATCAACGGTGCAATTATTTGTTTGTACTTGTATCCCCTGTTACTCCGCAAATGGCCCTGCGCATCATAATTGCATTTATGCGCGTTTGTCGCCAATAATATGCTCTTGTATTTATGCATATCATCATCCGTGTAAATGTCGTCATCGGGAATTCTCTTGAAGATCAATTCGTATAATCCCGGTGTACCAATGTACTTCACTTTGTCTATAATTATAGAGTCATACATGTCGACGGCGAATCTTTTGTTACCGAGCCGCATTTCATTCTTGTCGAAATAGACACCGTACACGTGATCGATCTCTTTTTTTCGTCACCACCCAGAAGTGTGCCCATGTACTGTTGTCCTAGTGGCCCAAAGTGCTCTCGCAACGCTTCTTGACCTTGCGTGTGTAACAGGTTTCGAACGGAAGTTTCGAGCGAGTTGCCCGTGGTTTCGAAAACATTGTCGTTTTCGAGTGATTCGGGTACCGTAGGTTGTATGATTTTCGTTGTCGCAGACTGTGTAGAGGTGGATGGTGTAGAGGTTATCAGCGGTTCATGCAGTGAAGCATTCAATGGCTTCAAAATATTTCGCACTCGCGGAATATCCCAATTCGCGTTCAACCGTTTCCTCTTTTTTGGCGTCATATCCTCCTCCTCCTCCTCCTCCTCCTCCTCCTCCTTCTCCTCCTTGTACCGCTTAACAGTGGGTAACGTCTTGATCTTCACATCAGTGTTACTCTCCGACTCATTTTTCACCGCAATCGAGTTGTCGACAATCTTTTGTAGCGGTTCGATAATAGGTCTAAAATGGGTCTTGACCTCGATATCGTCATCGATCTTACCGGTCTTCAAAGCGCGATGTTTCTTGCGGATCGATTCGCTCGTTTTCGCAATCTCCTTCGCTATCTTTTCACCCTCGCGAATATTATCACTCTCAGCCATGGTAGAGTGTCGAACGCTCGGTTTCGATGTTTCACCCCTCTCGACGGAATACCGGCAACGACTAATCGTTTTGCGGTATCGCAAACACGTTAAATCCGTTTCTGTATCGCCCGTTCGTAAGCAAGCTATCCTTGTCTATCACTAGAAATCCATACTTTTGCTGCCAACAAGTACGACATAATTCACTGAAATCTTCGTATGACATGTCGGTATTCACGTGATCGTTGTACACGTGTTTCAAGTTGGTGCCATCCTGTTTAAACAAGATTAACAGGTTCGCGTTGTCGCGTATAAGATGTTTCGGTATTCTTGCGTATGTCTGACAGAGATAGAAGCAGTCGACGTTCGAGTGGCGTCCCATTGAAAAGTACTCTCTTATCGTATCTTGTTTGTCACACGCCACATCATCGAAGACGAAAATCGAGTTTGGATGTGCTTCGCTCGGTGGAATGACGTCACTGTTATTGGAGAATGTAAAATAGCCGATTTCGTCAATCGACGTCAACAAATTCTCCAGATACTGATATTTCGGTTGTTGCAGTGACTTTGAGTACACGTACACATTTTCGAAGCGGACGCCGTGTGGACTTTCTATCAAACTAATCAGCACGTTAGTTTTACCGCAGTTCGAGGGGCCGCAAACGATCGCGCGTATAGTAGTCGGTAACATCGTACCGTGTCTACGCATCTCCGCGTTGTCTCCCCTCGAGCGTAATCTGACGTCGTAATTTGTCACGCGTATCGCGAAAGGTTGTCGCACGAATTTCATTTTCCCACTTCCGATTCGAATCGAGCGCTTGCCTATTTATAGCTGCGCGGAACCGCGAATTGCTCAGTAACGAAAAAATGTTTGTCCTGCTATCAAGTCCTTACGATGTTTACGGTTTGAGCGTCGAACAGCTACAGTTTGTACCGAAAGTAGTTTTATTGCGAATGTGTGCCGATCACGTCCACTACTTGTGGGACAAGCTTCCGGAACACATAAAGGCGGATTCGGAAGTTCAGACCTATCGTCGCTGTTTCGAACATTACAATCAACCGTGGCAACAAACACACATTGACGGTCCAGCACCGATGATTAAAGATTGTAGCGAATGTCAACGAAAATAGGTAGAGGTCTATTAAATCACGCGATAAACGCACTTCCGTTCGAATTTCATATCTCTGGCTATCAGTTTTGTGGTCTGGGCACGCGGCTAGAAAAGCAATTAGCTAGAGGCGATCGAGGTATCAACCCACTGGACGCGGCGTGCCGTGAACACGATATAGCGTACTCTCGGAGTAACAATCTCGCCGAAAGACACGCGGCGGATAGGATACTCGCCAAGAGAGCGCAAACTCGTATCATTGCAAGAGATTCGACTCTCGGTGAGAGAGCCCGCAGCCACAGCTGTCTGGACAGCGATGAAAGCCAAGACAAAGTTCGGTATGGGTCTGAAGACGAAGAAGAAGACGAAGAAAAAGACGGTGAAAAAACGAATACTTCCGGCAGCGAAACGCGGCGGTCTATTGCCGATTCTACCAATGTTGGGTGCGCTGGGATCCCTGATTAGTGGAGCGGCTGGCGTAGCAAAGATGGTGAACGATGGAAAAGCCGCGCAACATCAGATGCAAGAGATGCTACGTCACAATCGCGCCATGGAAGGTCACGGATTGTATCTCGCGCCATACAAATACGGACGAGGAGTCTCAACGACAAAAAAGAGATAAAAAAACGTCAAAGCGACGCTAAAAATGCCACAGGGTGTAACTACGAACGTACAATTGCTGCAACTGGCAAAACGTATGCACATTCCATACTTTAGAGGCATTTTCATGCGTGACTCATTACCGATCGGTGGTATATATCGAAACGAAAGCGGCATCGTAAATTTGGATAACGCTAAAGGGTACTCACTGGGTAGCGCATGCAAAGAGGGGGGATCGCGCTATATATTTCGACAGTTTCGGCAACCTTCGACCACCCAAGGAATGATGCGCTATTTAAATGTGATGAAAATAGAATATAATCTCACTTCTTATCAAACTTATGATCAAAGCATCTGCGGACAATTGTGCTTGCAGTTTCTCCGAACGGTCGATGCATGCGAATTTAAAGACAGACATTGCGCTATTTAACTTAGTATTCGTTAAACAGTTTAGTCAACATGTCTATGACATTCACGCTGACCGGGAAGAGTAGTGTTCTCGCAGCAAACTACTTTCCCACCGTAGATTTGAGCGACGGTGAATACGAGCTTGGTCTAGCGGATTTTGAGAGTTATCACACGATATCGAATGTGAATTCCACGAATAATAAATTTTACTTTGGCAAAGACGACGTGGAAATTACGATTCCCGAGGGATCGTACGAGCTGCAAGCGATACATGAATTTTTGAAACATACAATTTCACGGAAACGTCCGCGACACGCTGACGACGGTGACTTTGAAGATGGAGAATGGCCGATAGTGCTCCGCGCTAATTACAATACAATGAGGAGCGAGATCAAATGCGCCTACAGAATAAATTTTAGCAAGTCCAACAACATTGGATCGCTGTTGGGATTCTCGAACCGTATACTGCAGCCGCGAAAATTGTACGAGTCGGACATGCCGATTAACATTATCAACGTGAACATCATCCGCGTAGAATGTAATGTGACCGCGGGTGCGTACAGCAACGGCAAACTCGTTCATACGATACATGAATTTTCACCGAGGGTACCACCAGAATATAAGATATCGGAAACACCGGCGCACATCATTTACCTACCGATCATCATACGGAGCATTACGGATTTAACGTTACGTGTTGTCGACCAGGACGGACGATTACTTGATTTTCGAGGAGAAGAGATCACCATTAGATTGCACGTACGACGGCGACAGTGATAACATACGTATGCAGCGTATGAGATGCTCGTGTTGAACAAAGACGTGAGAGATAACACAATCTTTACGAGGTCAGCGACAACAACGTCGACATTCGCTAATATCCAAGCTGTCGGTTGCACTAAGAAATTGAACGCATCAAACGTTGCGTTTTTACAATCTTTGGGATTTGCGGTGCGAAACATTTGAACGATGACTGATATTCTCAACATTGAAGACGAGCCAATCTTTGACGATCGCATCGTCAAGATTGAGACTCACGCGTACAACCCGTTTGCCAACACAACATTTGGGCACAGTGACGAGATAAGAATACCCATACAACAACAGGATCTGTATACGTTGCCGTATGAGAGTTTCCTATACATCGAGGGAGAACTGAAGATAAACAACCCAGTTGAAGGATCTACTGTGGCCTGGGAAATAATTGTGCCGCATTCATGTTTGATGAGATTCGATACGAACTTGATGGCATGGAGATTGATCGCAACAGAAACGTGGGAATAACAAGTGCGCTCAAAAACTATGTAACAATGACATTCGATAGAAGCATGACTATGAGTAATGCCAACTGGACTGATCCGATTACTGTAAATGGATACTTTAATTTTTGCGTACCGTTCTACATGTTATTGGGATTTTGTGAGGATTATAGACGCGTGGTGATTAACGCTCGTCACGAGTTGATCTTAATACGATCGCGCAACGACAACAATTGTCTGGTTGGAGATTCTGCGCTGCGACCTGAGGTCAACATATTCAAGATACAATGGCGAATGCCACACGTGTTGTTGAGCGAAATTAAGAAGTTGTCTATGCTGCGCGCTCTGGAAAGCGGACGCTACATCAGCATGGGTTTTCGCTCGTGGGATCTGTACGAGTTTCCGCTATTGCAGCGTACAACCAAGCATTCATGGGCCATTAAGACCGCGATTCAGCTGGAGAAGCCGCGATACGTTATCTTTGCTCTGCAAACAGGCAAGAAGAACGTCATGGCTGAGGATACGAGTAAATTCGACCACTGCAAATTAACCAATGTGAAACTCTATCTGAACTCGGAATATTATCCGTACGACGACATGAATCTGGATTTTGATAGAAATAGATGGTCGATTCTGTACGACGCATACACGCGTTTTTCCAAAGACTATTACGGATACGCGTATCTCGAGCCGAATCTCACCCTCACAATGTTTCTACTTAACGGCCCATTCGTGATCATCGATTGTTCTCGACAAAACGAATCGGTTAAGAACGGAACAGTGGATGTGCGATTGGAATTTGAGTGTAAGGAGAATGTGCCTGATAATACCACTGCGTACTGTCTCGTCATACACGATCGCATGATCCAGTACAACCCGCTGACTAACGTTGTGCGCAAAATCACCTGAGTGTTTGCGCCAACAATTTAGAGAAGGGGAAAGGAGCAGGATATAAATCAAAGTGTTGTGAGATGGCTGTAGAATTTCGTCATTTCTCTCGACTGACACATCGAAGAAAGACAGAGATTTTATCATGTCTATACCAACGTTTGTCGATCTGCAAGGATTTGTCTTCAATAAACAATTCATTGTGAAGGAAGCGGCAATCCTGAGAAAAGGATTTATTCTTTCACATTATTTTTTCGCATGTCCTGTATCATGGGGTGTGCTCATAAAATCTGAGAGACGCCAAGCTTCATGGTTGATTCAAAATCATCACGGATTACAATGGGGAGATGGAAACGTTGCGTACAGTATGGCTCAGCGTTTGATTACAACAGCTGTTGTTGGTGGGTTACATGAAGAAGAAGAAGAAGAAGAAGAAGAATCCTCTCTCCTTTACGTAAAAGGACTTGAAAAGCGAGAATGGCTATCTGATATATTGGACGATGCGGGAAACGGTTTCATTATTGAGACCTTGGATGCTGATTACGACGACGTCGAGTCTCTCAATAATCTATATGTTAAAAACACTATGCGATGTGGAAAACATGTTAAGAATTGCGCATTACAAAATGTATTTAAAATATTTAACTGGTGGTCGCAATGCCAGAAAGAATATTTGAAAAAATAAAATATGTAAACACATTTATGTTTTATCTCTTATTTGCCCTTCCCATTCCTTCCCTCACGAGTCCTTTCTAAGAATTCTTTTCATCCGAACGCTGTCTCTCCCTTCTCTTAAATTTCAGACCGCATTAATCTCCCACCACATTTACCCCCACTACTTAAAAAAATATGCGTCCGGTATACTCGGTTAGTTTTTATACGATCAGTCTTTCGTTAACTGTTCGCATTGATGGTTCACTTTTAATACCCTCGAGAAAAATGTACTCCACCGAAAGAAGTAGCACGGCAGACACTTGAATTATTATATGCGGAGACGTGATGAAACTCCACCGTGTGAGAACAAATGTAACAAGTAAGTTCAACTTCTTTCAGTTTTTTTATTTTTTATTTTCTTTTTTTTCTACAAATTGTTTTAACTAATTTTATAGCATTTCGTTGAAGCGTCGTGCGGTTCGTATATTAGGAAGACGATACGCATTGACAGCCACGGAATTCAAATTCCTCGAAATTGGTATTAACGTGGGTCCACCGAGTTACATAGAGATCATCATAGGAGATCATCAAGGAAAACAACTGATATTATCTATGGAAACGTGGAAAGGACTCTATGAGCAACGTCACCATATTCAGAATCTCCTTCGAAACGGCGACTCTAAAGACATCAACAATTTTATAAGCGTTGGACCGCTAACAGTGCGATTTTACACGATTAACGACGCCAAACTAATAAGTCTCGAATCTTCAGATGTACGCATGATGATGATCGAATCGACGTTACACCGTATGTTCGATCTCGATGGATGCATCGATGTAACTTTTGATCGATTGGTTAGAATTATCGATACAGTCGATATCAAGTTTAAACAATTTTCTAATCTCGTGTCCACTGTAACGAATAATAAAAAAGTGCTAAATGTAATACGTGCTAGCGATATTTTTAATAAGAATCAGCTCATCGATTGCGAGCTGGTAGCTTTAGCGTTTACTTCATAATATGTAAGAAAAAATATGTTGAAAAATAAATAGTTTTTAAATTATACTGTATAATTTCTTTGCATGTATTTCCATTCTCCATCTTTCTCCCACCAGCAAGTAGTCCCAGCTCTTATAATAAAATACATAACTTGTTGCGGTGTCCTTGCGGGGATGACGTCATGCGAGGAAGGGAACGCAAGGTTAGGGACAGCGAGAGAGAGTCAACATCTAAAAAAGAGATAGCGCTATGCTAGGGATCGTGAGAGTAGAGCAAGCGCTAGAAGAGAAAGAGATAGCGCGACATTAGGGATTGTGAGAGAGCAAGCGCTAGGAGAGAAAGAGATAGCGCGAGACTGCGAGAGATGACGTGGCAAGACAGAGAGCGAGGGAGAAGAGAAAGAGATAGCGCGAGACTGCGAGAGATGACGTGGCAAGACAGAGAGCGAGGGAGAAGAGAAAGAATTCTTTTTTAATAAAATTTTGCAATTTTAATTAAATATATGTATATACTTTTAAAAGTTTTTTATAATAATTTATTTTATTATTATACAAAAAGATATTGCAATGGGAAAAGGAGAGAGAGGAATTCTTATTTTAAAATAAACAATTTTTGTTATTATAATTATATTAATTTAAAATATGCGTGTGTGTGTGTGTGTGTGTGTGTGTGTGTGTGTGTGTGTGTGAATTTAAGAAAATATAAAATTAAGAAAATATTGAATGATAATATACATAAATAATACAAAAAATAAAAATATAAAATAAAATATAAAAATATAAAAATATAAAAAATAAAATGTGGCGGCAGGCGTCGATGCCGGCGGGTGGTGGTGAGGTGAAGAAGTGATGGATCTACGATGTTGGCGAAGCCGCGTTGGCTACACGATGGAGCTCGTTCTGCATCATAAGAAATTTATTTATATATATATTTTATATATATATATTTTATATATATATATATATTTTTTTAAATATTTTAATATATATGAATAATTACAGGAGTTGCACACTGGACACATATTCCGCACGAACAATTGATCCAGCACGCCATTGCACTCGGTGCACCATTTCCTCAGGAGCAGGTCCAAACGTGCCGTCATACGAGTGCGCACAACATTGATCTCTACGTACAGGTCTCTTCTATAAAGAAAGCACCTTGCACACAACTTGACACCACCCCATGGTTGATAATAAATATGTATCGCACACATTTTTGTATCACCATCCATGGAGATGATGTCTGCGATGTCGATAATTTGTGTATGTATATCGAAATCGATGGCGTCGCACTCACTAGAATAATCGGAATCGTACGCAGGCTCGATTTCATTGTCCGATCCAGCTTCCTCTTCCGCATTTAAAACAACGTCCTGATCTTCATCCTGGACGATCACCTCCATATCATCATCCTGGACGATTAGCTCCATCTCATCATCTGATGAGTCAATTGTGATAACTTCTGGTCCCATTTTTCTATTATGCACTTTGCTCTATGCACTCTGCTCTTTACGAATGTCAAAGACTTTTTGACGCGGAGACAAACCCTCTCTCCATAAGTTTTAGCCCCCATTCCTCGCAAAATTTCCACGCAGTAATATCATAGTAATAAAATAAGGCACTATCTGTTTACATTGTTTAAAAAGAAATTCGCGCAGCCGGACATCGGTGCTTATTTCTATAGCGCTAATCATAAAATTTTTTTATACATAGGAAATATACGGCGAGGGTACAAAGCTGCCGAACATCGGCGCTATTTTGTTTACAGCTGAAAAAACCTATGTCCTGACATGTTCGTCGATAACCGAAGCGTTGAGATCCCTGCACATCTTTTTCTCATAAATTTTCTCATAAGAAATTGTTATAAACATATCTATTATTTTTAAATGTATCTTATTATTTATAAATAGAAGAGATACCGCGAGGGTACAAAGCTGCCAAACATCTGTTCGTCGATAACAGCGTCGGACCCAAATCCCCCCCCCCCCCACTCCGACGAAACCGAAACGATAAGCGTCCCCCGCCCGCGTGACGTCATTCTCCCGCGCTGCCGATTCCCCTCGCCCCGCGCTCCCCTCAGAGGACCATCGTTAGAACTCCCCTTATATACCTACTGGCGTGCTCGTGCCCGTCTCTCTCGCCCGGAAACGTTGTGCTAATTAGCCAACGGGTCGTAAAACAACCGGAATTTAGTCGCTCTCGTATGAATTAACCTCGCGCTAACGCTATCGAGCTCAAGCCGCCACATCCAGATCTTTGTATCGAATTCGTTAATGTTGCCGTCGTATAATGGATGTCGTGTGATATCTCCTCGCCGAACCGTTACGTTAATTTTGTTCGCGAGGAATCAGTTGCCTGTTTATGATTCTAGCGGTCTCTCTCATTAATGTCTTATCTAAATTTTATTCACCCTTCTTTTTCTGTTATTATTATCGAAGGCATTGTTCACCGAACTTACTTTATTATACTGTACTAAATCATACGGATCTCTGACAAACGTCTGGCGTACTATTTTCATGTAAATTCTATTGGCTGGATAATTATCCCTAATCGCCAACCTATTATCTTTTTCTCATTTCTTGTAATACAATCAACCAATTTTAATATTTACTCTAATTTCTTTAATCTAATTGAGATCTAATAAAACATGATATTATTTTTGCCAGTATCATTTCGCGTCTATTCTTTTGTGTCTGTGTCTCGATCCGCCGAGTATTGTAATACGGTAAATTAATTCTGCCAGTTTCGCGTATTTAATCTGATTTAATAATTTCGCGGCAACACCTCCCTACCCCTCTACCGTTAGGAGAGCTAACCGGCCCGTAGCGGGCTCGTCGGCCCGGATTTCGCGTTAAATATCGTTTGTTGCGAATTGACGCGTGCAAGATCGCATCTGGCGCCCAACTTTTAATCTATTTCGTGTTTCGCGTAAAACAAGGCCTTTAGTCCGCTGCGGTACGCGCGGAACGCCTTAAAACCGAGTTCCCCCGCGTATTCAAAATAACCGTTCAATTGACTTTGATTATTCCTTTTTTTGTCGACAACCGCTTATTCCCCGTTTGAGCTACGAACGGGCGAGAAAGCACGTCGCAACTTTTATATTCATTTATATTTAATTAAGTTTTATTAATATATTATCCTTATTTTAAATTTTAAATTCACACATACACACACAAATGTAAATATACACACATTAAATAAAATTATTATTGTAAAAAAAATGTGTATTTTAAAATTCCTTATCTCTCTCCTCTCCTCTCTCTTTATCATTTGCCGCGCTATCTCTTTCTCGCATGCACCTCGCGCTATATCTCTCTCTTGTGAACGCCTCACGCTATCTCTTTCTTCTAAGCGCTAGCTCTCTCCCTAGCCTCCCTCCCTCTCTACCCGAGGACGCTTCCCAGCATCACGAAACGCGCTTCGCCTCGAGACCCCGTATGATGTCATCCCCGCAAGGACTGCAACGAGTGGGAGCTATGTATGAGAGCTGGGACTGTTTACGGGTGGGAGAGCGCGCGGATGGAAATGCGTGCGAAGAAATTGTTTTCTAAAATGAAATAAGCATTTTTAATATTAATATAAATGTTTATTAATAAGTGTGTATTTTATTACAAGCATTGTGAAGAATATCATTTATAGCGCATGTTAATTCGCAATCTACGAGTGATTCGCCGTCAAACGCATCACTTTCGCGTATCACTTTTGCAGCATTGCATACATCTATGATGTTATTACGTTGTAAAACAGCTACAAATTTTTCAAACTTTTCATTAACACTGTACGTATTTTCGGATAGCCAGGAATACATATGACGTATACAATCTTCAAAGTCGAATAAATGTAGTAAAGTCGATGGTTGCATATACAAAGAATTATTAAATAATGTCATTTTTATAATTTTTTTGAAATTAGACATTTGAACCACTTCAAGTATCATATCTCGAATCCATAATGGAGTTTCAGTCGATTGTAATCGCTCGATGTCCGCTCGTTTCTGCATTAGCAATTTCCATGTTTCAATAGATAATATTATTTGATTGCCTCGATTATCGCCGAGAGCCAGTTCCACATATGACGCAGCTCCAACGCTGATTCCAATCTCCAAATATTTATACGAAGTCGGGGTTAAGGCGTATTTTCTTCCAAGTATACGAACCGCATGACGAGGTCCGGATAAAATGCTATAAAAAATATTTTAATAAATTCTAAGGAAAATATAAAGTATAAAATATACAATACTTTATCGAAACTTACTTGTTCCATTTATTTGTGGAAGTATTACCATCCTGAATCGGAACGTAATTCATACTGCTTCTTCCAGTCGAGAACATTTCTCTAGGTTGTGAAAAGTGGACTATCGGTACGAGCGGTTAACGTGACACTGATCGTATAGAAAATTAAGAGTATACGTGATGCTCTTTTTCCAAAAGTAGTGGGGGAGATTAGTAATAAATGTGGTGGGAGAGTATCTGGGAGTGCTTCTAGCGCTCTGAAATTTAGAAGAAGGGAGAGACGGCGCTCGGATAAATAAGAATTCTTAGAAACGACTCGCGAGGGAAAGAATGGGGAGGGGTAGTAAGATATAAAACATATTAATGTTTAAATATTTTATTTTTCCAAATATTGCAATTCTTTTTGGCGTTGTGACCACCAGTTAAATATTTTGAATACATTTTGTAGTGCGCAATTCTTAACATGTTTTCCACATCGCATAGTATTTTTAACATCTAGATTATTTAGAGACTCGATATCGTCGTAATCAGCATCCAAAAGGTCTCGATGATTAAGTTTTCCTTCGCATTATCATCAAGCATATCAGCCAGCCATTCTCGTTTCTGGCGTCCCTTAACATATACGATACACGACATTTCATTATCATCTTTAACCACAGCTGTTGTAATCAATCGTTTTGCCATGCTGTACGCAAGGATTCCATCCTCCCATTGCAGTCCATGATGATTCGCCATCAACCATAAAGCTTGAGACTTTTCAGATTTTGTAAGGAGATGCCATGGTACAGGACTCCGAAAAATGTAGTGTGCGAGAACAGTTCCCCTCCTCAGCACCGCCACGATCAATCGATTATTGATGATGAATCCTTGCAGATCCACAAACGTTGGTACAGACATGATGAGATCTCTCTCTTTGATGCGTCAGTCGAGAGGAATGACAACCATCTCACAAGACTTTGATTTATATCTTGCTCCTCTTCCCTCTCTCTCTAAATTGTTGCTGTTGTCTAAACTCGATGTTATCGCGAACACTTAGGTGATTTTGCGCACAACGTTGGTCAACGGATTGTACTGGATCACGCGATCGTGTATGATGAGACAATACGCAGTGGTATTATTAGGCATGTTTTCCTTACATTCAAATTCCAATCTCACATCCACGGTTGCGCTCTTGACCGATTCGTTTTGTCGAGAACAGTCGATGATCACGAACGGACCGTTACGAAGAAACAGTGAGACGGTGAGACTCGGCTCGAGATACTCGTATCCATAATAGTTCTTGCAGAAACGCGCGTACGTGTCGTACAGAATCGATCATCTGTTTTTATCGAAATCTAGATTCATATCGTCGTACGGATAACATTCCGAGTTCAGATATAGTTTCACATTGGTCAATTTGCAGTCGTCGAATTGACTCACATCCTCGGACATGACGTTTTTCCAGTCTGTCTGCAGAGCAAAGATAACGTATCGTGGCTTCTCCAGCTGAGTCGCGGTCTTAATGACCCAAGAATGCTTGGTTGTACGCTGCAATAGTGGAAACTCGTACAGATCCCACGAGCGAAAACCCATGCTGAGGTAACGTCCGCTTTCCAGAGCGCGCAGCATCGACAACTTGTTGATCTCGCTCAACAACACGTGTGGCATTCGCCATTGTATCTTGAATATGTTGATCACAGGCTCCAGCGTCGAATCTCCAAACAGACAATTGTTGTCGTTGCGCGATCGTATTAGGATCAACTCGTGACGAGCGTTAATCACTACGCGCCTGTAATCCTTGCAAAATCCCAGTAACATGTAGAGTGGTACGCAAAAATTGAAGTGTCCATTCACAGTAGTCGGCGCATTCCAGCCAGCGCTTCTCATAATCACGCTTCTATCGGATGATATCGTTACATAGTTTTTTAGCGCACTTGTTACTCCTACGTTTCTGTTGCGATCAATCTCCACGCCATCGAGTTCGTATCGAATCTCATCGAACATAAATGCGACGCAATTATCTCCCAGTACCACATCAGATCCTTCAGCTGGTTTGTTTATCCTTAGTTCTCCCTCGATGTATAGAAAACTCTCATGTGGCAACGTATACAGATCCTGTTGTTATATGGGTATTCTTATCTCGTCACTGTGTTCGATCGTTGTGTTGGCGAACAGGTTGTACGTGTGAGTCTCGATCTTGACGATCGTCGAAGATTGGCTCGTCCCCGATGTTGAGGATGTCGGTCATCGTTCAGATGTTTCGCACCGCAAATCCCAAAGATTGTAAAAACGCAACGTTCGATATGTTGAGTTTCTTTTTTTTTTATGCAACCGGATGATTGGATATTAGCGAATGTTGGCGTTGTTGTCGCTGACCTCGCGTTCTCTCTCGTGTCTTTCGATCCGTTCAACACGAGCATCTCATGTATTGTACGCTAATTTTGTCGCCGTCGTACGTGCAATCTAACAGTGATCTCTTCTCCACGAAAATCGAGCAATCGGCCGTCCTGATCGACAACGTGTAACGTTACATCCGTAATGCTCCGTATGATGATCGGTAGGTATGTGCGCCGGTGTTTCCGATATCTTATATCCTGGTGGTACCCTCGGTGAAAATTCATGTATCGTATGAACGAGTTTGCCGTTGCTGTACGCGCTCGCGGTCACGTTACACTCTACATGGATAATGTTCACGTTGATAATGTTAATCGGCATGTTCGATTCGTACCATTTTCGCGGCTGCAGTATACGGTTCAAGAATCCCAACAGCGATCCAATGTTGTTGGGCTTGATAAAATTTATTCTGTAGGCGCATTTGATCTCGCTCCTCATCGTATTGTAATTAGCGCGGAGCACTAGCGGGTATCCAAGGTATCCTTTATCGTCGTCACGAACAGCGTTTTGCAGACGTTTCCATAAAATTGCATGTTTTAAAAACTCATGTATCGCTTGCAATTCGTACGATCCTTCGGAATCGTAATTTCCACGTCGTCTTTGTAAAATTTATTATTCGAGGAATTCACGTTCGATATCGTGTGATAAGTTTTCAAAATTCGTTAGACCAAGCTCGTATTCATCGTCGCTCAAATCTACGGCGGGAAAGTAGTTTACCGCGAGGATGCTACTCTTCCCGGTCAGGGTGAATGTCATAGACATGTCGGCAAAACTATTTAACGAATACTGAGTTAAATAGCGCGATGTATGTCTTTAAATTTGCATGCATCGACCGTTTGGAGAAACTGCAGACAATTGTCCGCAGATGCTCTGATCGTAAGTTTGAACAGGTGTGTGATTGTACTGTATCTTCGTCACGTTCCGTCCGAAATATCGCACCAATTCATTCGGTGGTCGAAGATTGCCAAAACTGTCGAAATAAATAGCACGATTCCCCCTCTTTGCGTACGCCACCCAATGAGTGCCTGATCCTGTGGTGTTATCCAAATTCACAATGCCGTTCTCGTTTCGATATATACCGCTGATCGGTAAAGAGTCACGCATGAAAACGCCTCTAAAAAGTAGTATACGCATACGTTTTGCCAGTTGTAGCAATTGTACATTGGTGGTTACGCCCTGTGGCATTTTTAGCGTCTCTTTGACATTTTTTTCTTTTTCCCTCGTCGAAACTCCTCGTCCGTATTTGTACGGAGCGAGATACATTCCACGACCTTCCATGGCGCGATTGTGACGTAGTATCTTTTGCAACTGACGTTGCGCGACTTTTCTGTCGTTCACCACCTTTGCTACGCCAGCCGCTCCACCGATCAGGGATCCGAGCGCGCCCAACATTGGTAAAATCGGCAATACGCCGCCGCATTTCGCTACCGGAAGTATCCGTTTTTTCGCCGTCTTTTTCTTCGTAGGCTTTTTCAGGCCAATACCGAGCTATGTTTTTGCTTTCATCGCTGTCCAGACAGCTGTGGCGGCGGCTCACTCACCGAGAATCAAACCTCTCGCGGTAATACGTTCTCGCGCTTTCGTAGCGAGTATATTATCCGCCGCGTCTCTTGGTGCGATCGTTGCTCCGAGAGTACGCTATATCGTGTTCACGGCACGCCGCGCCCAATGGGTTGATACCTCGATCGCCTCTGGCTAATCGCTTCTGTAGCCGCGTGCCCGGTCCGCAAAACTGATAGCCGGGGATATGGAATTCGATCGGAAGTGTGTTTATCGCGCGATTTAACAGCCCGCTACCTATTTTCGTTGACATTCGCTGCAATCCTTTATCAACGGCGGTGGACCGTCAATGTACGTTTGCTGCCACAGTTGATTATAATGCTGCATGCATCGACGATATTGCTGAACCTCCGAATCAATCTTTATGTGTTCCGGAAGCTTGTCCCACAGTAGCTGCACGTAGTGACCAAAGTTTTGCAACAAAAGTGCTTTCGGCACAAACTGTAACTGCTCGGCGGTAAGCGTGAGAATACCTCTCTTGTCCCTCAAAAGAAGAAACATTTTCAAGACTGAGTGCTTTCACTTCGACGCACCTCTATATATATAGGGAGGCGTTCTATCCAATCGGGAGTACAAAAATGAGATTCGTGCGACAACCTTTGACGATACGCGTGACGAATTGCGACGACAGATTACGATCGATGGGGGACAACGCGGAGATGCGCAGACACGGTACGATGCTACCGACTACTATACGCGAGATCGTTTGCGGCCCTTCGAATTGCGGTAAAACCAACGTTCCAGTAATGCGTAATGCGGTCCAGACCCACTTTAAGCCTATTATCGAACCGCTACACAAGATCGTCGACTCGAGCCTGATTGCGGTGAAAAACGAGCCGGAGAGAAACGCTGACGCGAAGATTAAAACGTTACCCATCAACCTGAGAAGGAGGAGGAAGAGGAGGAGGAGGAGGATGTGACACCGAAAAAGGGGAACGCGAATCGCTCATCGATGCCGCGTACATTTGATCGATCGAAACAATCGGACGCTTTACTGGATGAACCGCCGATAACCTCTACACTGTTCGTGACAACGAGAATCGTACGACCTATGATACTCGAAACACGTACAAACGATGTTTTCGAAACAACAGGCAACTCGTTCGAAACATCGTTTGTTCGAAACAGGTTACAAACGTCGGAAGGTCAAGAAATGTTGCGAAAGCACTTGGGGCCACTGGGACAAGAGTACATGAGTACTCTCCTCGGTGGCGATGAAAAAAAAGAGATCGATCACGTGTACGGTGTCTATTTCGACAAGGATGAAATGCTGCTCGGTAACAAACGATTCGACATCGACAAGGACTCTATAATTATAGACAAAGTGAGGTACATTGGCACACCTGGATTATACGAGTTGATTTTCAAGAGAATTCCCGATGACATTATTTACACGGAGGATGATATGCAAAAGTACAAAAGCATATTATTGGCGACGAACGCGCATAAACGCAATTATGATGCGCAAGGTCAATTAAGAAGCAACAGGGGATACAAGTACAAACAAATAATCGCACCGTTGATGTCGATCGAACCAAAAAAGAAAATATCTGGAAAGGGAGTATTCATGCCTCGCGCGATGACGCTAACCGACAATAAGATCGATTACGTGCACTGGGACGACCCCAACGAGTTAGTGGATCGCCTGTGATTGCTCGACGCTTCGCGCCATGCTGGCCACAACGCTCACGACAACGAGATCCTGTCGATCATCGAGGAACTTCGCGAAGTCGGCATTATTATAAATTAAACGGTGTCTCGATAAAACTAATCAGTCGATCGGCGTCACTCACATCGAAAAAAATGCCTATAAACAAATTTGGATTATTCGAACAGAGAAATGATGCAACCGGCACAAGCGATCATAGATTGGTAAGAAGTTACGTGCGCGAAAACGCTCTGTTTCGCGTCGCTACGGACTATGATGCGAGATCGCGCAAGATTCGCCGTGTAGCGCAACCTGAGGCTGACACCGATGCCGTCAACAAACTGTACCTGGAGGCATGCATTAAAACGTTGATGCATCAACAGAAAGAATTAGACGAGAGGCTGACTGCGTTCGAGAAGGACGTGCGAGCGTTACAGACTGCGATAAACGAGCTTCAACGTGTGGCTAACGCTAACTCAGAAACGACTATCAACCTGAATGAGCAGCAGTGAACGGGTTAGGAGCGGCCATCGAACGGTTATCGAACATCTACGAAGGGTTATCGAACAGCTACGAACAATTATCAAATAGCTACGAAGAGTTATCGAACTGCTATCTAACTACAATGAGTGGCAGTGATAGTGGTAGTGAACGGTCCAGAAACGGCTGTGAACAGCCTAGCAATAGCTGCGAACGAGGCTACCAACAACTCAGGAACGGCTGCGAACGGGTCAGAAACGGCTACGAACGGGTCAGAAACGGCTACGAACGGGTCAGAAACGGCTACGAACGAATCAGGAACGGCTACGAACGGGTCAGAAAAGACTGTGAACAAGGCTGCGAACGGATCAAGAACGATTTTTGAATAGGTCAAGAACGGAAATGAACAATACAAGAACGGCTACGAACGGCTATCGAACGGAAATGAGTGATAAAATGAACAATGACGACAAACGGCGATCGAAAAAAACTGACAAAGCGAAGAAACAACATAGTTTGGAAAGACGGCAGTTGGTGAACGAACTGCATGCTCCGGCGAGAAAAAATTTTCCTCGAAGACACGTCATAGTGCGGGGATACGATGACCTGTGGCAAGCTGACATCGTCGAGATGCGTCCGTATTCCCGTTTCAACAGAGGTTACCACTACATACTCACCGTCATCGATGTGTTGAGTAAGCACGCATGGGCTGTACCACTCAAGAGTAAAGGTGGAAGCGAGACAGCTGACGCTACCGCCGAAATAATTCGAGATAGCAAGAGATGTCCGAGAAACATACAAACCGATATGGGGAAAGAATATTACAACGCTGACGTGCAACAGCTTATGCGGAAACACGACATCAATCACTATTCGACATATTCGGTATTGAAGGCATCGGTCGTCGAGCGACTCAATCGCACGCTGAAGAATTACATGTAGAAGATGTTTACGCTGAACGGAACTTACAAATGGATCGATGCGTTACCGCAACTTGTATCGGATTACAACGCGCGCAAGCATCGAACGATTAGCATGCGACCCGTCGACATTACCCCCGCGATCGCTGAAAGATTCTTAACTACTGTGTACAATTACGTAAATATTGCGGGTCCTGCAAAGTTCAAAGTAGGTGACTCGGTGCGCGTTAGCAAGTATAAGACACTTTTCGAAAAAGGTTACACGCCAAATTGGACAACCGAGATGTTTAAGATTGTTAAAGTGCAGCATACTAATCCCGTAAGCTATCTACTGGAGGACTATTGCAAAAAATCTGTCGCTGGAGCGTTCTACGAGTACGAGTTGCATCGCGCGAATTATCCGGACGTGTATCTCGTGGAGAAAGTATTGCGCAGAAGAGGTGACGAGGTTTACGTGAAATGGCTGGGATTTGACAATTCGCACAATTCTTGGATACATAAGGACAATGTGATTTAATTCATACAGATTGTATTTATTTTTTAATTTATGGAAAAATATACAATGTGTACAACATATAAAAATATATGAAATATATAAAGTATTTGAAATATACAAAATCTTTATTAATATCCTATCCAATAATCGTTACAATATATGAAATATGAAATACAAAAAAATCTTTATTAATATTATATTACACACACATTACATTATAAAATATATTAAACACACACACTCAAACACATTACATTACATTACATCATATTACATTTACAACGTAAATGTAATATGATGTAATATAATGTAATGTATTTACTGTAATGTTACTAATAATGTTATGTAATTACATTTATATCTTATAGTGTCCCCATGGTAATGTGTTGGTCGAATCAGGTACGATATACCGCTTGTCGTCGTACGGACTCAGAGCAATTTTCGTTTCGCGAATGGTGTTTTTATTTTATGCAATTTTGATCTTATACAAGACTGCTGTCGCGTCATTTCAATTACGTCATTCAGGCACCGTATATAATCGTCAAATGTTATCGTTCTCGCGACAATGTTACTCTTAACACCTTTTACTTTTTTTGTATCATTTTTGCCATTTACTCGCAAAGCGTACATTTTTGCTCTAAGCCCTACAAATTCGGTCATTACCGCACCGTTATTTTCATCCTTCATTAGACCCGGTACTTTTTTATTCACAAGCGGTATACCGTACGCATTATCCACAGCGTAATCGCTCGTATCAAATTTGGCAATATCTTGTTTCAAATTTTCATATACGTCTTCGCATTTAATATGGTATATTAGACTATCTGTGTCGGTGTACACGCACCGGCAGGAATGGAGTCCCTCGGTAAATGTATGCGTATGTGTGACAGTCGAAAGCGTCACCGCATACACACGAAGCGCGACGTATGTGTCACTTGAAGCACGGAGGAGATCAAGCAGCGAAGGAGAAATTGGTAGGAGGCAATCCGATGTTGCATCCTTTTCGTAAATCGCACGATCGAGAGAGAAAGCAATGCAAGACGTGATGTCAGTTAGAGGTGTCGCTACAGCCGTCTCACTCACTCGACTCTCGAATGGAGAGAGTGCGAGTGAGAAAACTATAGGACACTGCGCTGTCTCTATCGGCATCTCGTTCGCTCCAATATCGAGCTGTCATCCTTTCCTTTTTTTTCCTTTAAGAAACGTAGCTGAGCATTAATTATATTAATGAATAGATATTAAATATTAAAAAATATTAATAAACATTAATACTTATAAATAAATAGTAATATTAATTATTAATAAATATTAATATTAATTATTAATAAATATAATATTAATAAATAATTAACAATAGTATAATAGATAAGCTCGCGAGTATTATAAAACAAATAGATTGGTAAGAATTAGGCCTATAACGAGTAATTATTGGTGTTTACATAGTAATTAACTTTATTATTATATAAAAAGAGTTACAAGATTCTTTAAGACGGAACGGACGACGGAACTGTGTATCGAACGTCCATAGTCAACAATACTAAAATGTTAAAAAAATACCTCAAAGATGTTGCGTCAAAAACACCAGCGATTCGCAATCATTTAAAATAAAATTTGACATATCCATAATTTAAATGTATCCATTTGTTCACTGCTGAAGAGACACAAGTAAGTGTCGAAACGTTCCGTCTCTTAAAGAATCTTGTAACTCTATAATAATAAAGTTAATTACTATGAAAACACCCATAATTGCTCGTTATAGGCCTAATTCTTACCAATCTATTTGTTTTATAACACGCGCGAGCTTATCTATTATAATATTGTTAATTATTTATTAATATTATATTTAATAATTATTATTAATAATTAATATTAATATTTATTTATAAATTAATATTAATATTTATTTCTAAATATAAATATTTATTAAAATATTTTTTAATATTTAATATTTATTCATTAATAAAATGAATGCACGCGGCTCAGTCACGTTTCTTAAAGGAAAAAAAGGAAAAGATGACAGCTCGATATTGGAGCGAACGAGACGCCGATAGAGACAGCGCGGTGTCGTATAGCTTTCTCACTCGCACTCTCTCCATTCGAGAGTCGAGTGAGTGAGAAGGCTATAGGGACACCTCTAACTGACATCACGTCTTGCATTGCTTTCTCTCTCGATCGTGCGATTTGCGAAAAGGATGCAACATCGGATTGCCCCCTACCAATTTCTCCTTCGCTGCTTGATCTCCTCCGCGCTTCAAGTAACACATACGTCGCGCTTCATGTGTATGCGGTGACGCTTTCGACTGTCACACATACGCATACACTTACCGAGGGACTCCATTCCTGCCGGTGCGTGTACATTATCCGACATTTGTCACGATACAGCGGTAACATATACTCGTGATGAAATTCGTACAAACATGTTTTGGAAATATCGAGTATGCACATGCCGACATAGACTGGTTTATAGAATTTCACTTCAAGTTTCCGTAATTCTACGGCAATTAAATTTTCTGAAAAGACGCTTCTACTGTGAAAATTTGGTTTCGCTATCATTGCCTCTGCTCCGTATCGTCCGTCCCACTTTGTCAATAATTTTACATCGACACGATTACGCACATTTTCCATTGTTTTTCCAAATACCGCATTATTCATCAATTTATATAAATTTTTTTCAAAATCATTTTTAGCCAGTGTTCTAAATTGTGTGTTAAGTTCAATGTAACCGCGGAGCCATGTGGATTGAGTGAATTGTAATACGCGATGTATTTTTATAACGCGAAGACCGTAACGCGTACATTGCTGCAGGTTGCGATAGTGTATGACATAACACTTCTTATCGTACAGAGTCGCGAGGAGCTTGGCCTCCCGCTTACCAGGTGGCTTGTCGCGTGTTGGGCAAAACGGTAGGTCAGTGTGCGTGTCGTGAAGATGCTGCGGATATTTTAAATCTACTTCGAGGATATAGCCTATATGCGAATTGGGAGCGATAGATGATATGTCAAAATTAGATATGTTGTCGACCCATCGAAAATCGGCATAAAGCAATGGCTGACACATTGCCCATCCGTACAAATTATTTACATCATAATAAATAAGATACGATGATGGTTTCGATGGGTCGTACGATTGCATGTACTTGTTATTAGCGTGCGCGTATCTGTTTGAACATTGACTCAGTCCGCCGCGTATACCACGTTCGATAAACATGATCATATCGATGTCTGTAAGTAATTCGAACGTAATTTTCGTATGTTTTAGCATAGCATCCCACGTGTATCCGGGAAGAGTATAGTAATACGCGGGGTCGAGACCATAACTTTTAATACAACTATCGCGGAAATTTTCAAAAATATCTGCTAATAACAAAACATCAAGGACATGGTTAGTGGAATGTGTGAGGAGTGCACGTGTGTGTAAGGAGCGGAGTGATAAAGCGTGAAACAGCCGAAGTCAGAAAGGTCAGGAAGAGAGGAGGTAGTAGGTAGGCGAGAGGGACGATATTAGAAAGGGCGGGGTTTTTAAAGGAGGTAAGAAAGTTTATTAGTTAGGGGGAAAAGATAAGTAGAGTGGGCTGATAAAAGAGTGAGGTTAGGTGGAAAAAAGGAGGATAGATTAGAGAATAACATAGCGTTTTGGACAGGTGGCGTCAACAGGTGAACGTTAGAGAAAGTAGTAAGAAAAGAAGCAGGAGAGCGGGTAAGGCAGGAAGTGATATAGACGATAGAAAAAGATGGAGGAGGAAAGTAGAAAAGGAAAGCATGAGATAAGAAAGATTAAGGGGAATATACAAGAAGAGAATGGCATGGAGAAGCCCGGAAAAGAGATCCTCTGCACACCAAGAGGAAGAGGGAGAAGAACAGGTGAAGAATTAAGAGCAAGAGAGAGGTCAAATTCGGCAAGTATACTGGATTATGTCAGGCGGGAAGAGGGTATTGAGAATGAGTCAATTAAAATAAAAAAGAAAAGGGAGGAAAAAGAAAAAGAGACACAGGAAATTTTCAAGAGGAGCAACATGTTGGAGAGAACACCGCCAGGGAAGTGGATCGAGGAAAAGGACAGAGGAGAGGAAGCGGTGAAGAGGGAAGAGGACGCAGCGCTGATAGCAATCCTGAGAGAGATAAAAGAGGAGATGGCAGATATGAGAAAAGAGGTAAGAGAAATGAAAGAAAAGATGAATAATCTGGAAAATGGATGGAGGATAAGAGAAAAAAGAATGGAAGAGAGAATGGACGGATTAGAAGAGAGATTGTCGAAGATAGAACAAAAGGGAAGTAATAGAGAGGAAGAGGAAGAAGAGAGAACAGAAGAGCTGGTAAGACAAATAATTGAAAAGGTAAAGAAGAAAGAAAGAATGACTGAAGGGCAAGCTGCAAGTAATATAATGGAAACAAGGGAGGAGGTAAGGAAGATAAAAAAGGCGATGGAAGACAGAGAAAGGAAGGAAAGAAGAAACAATTTAATAATAAAAGGTCTGAAAAAAGAAAAAAAGAATATTTATAAAACGACGAGAGAATTCCTGGAGAAGGAGTTCGGAGTAATAGAAGGAGTGAAGAGAATACAAGCGGTGGGAAAAGAGGGAAGAGAGATGATAATCGTGGAGATGAATAGCTGGGAAGAGAAGGAAGGGATAATGAAGGTAAAGAAAAAGCTAGGGAGTAGGAGAGTATATATTGATCACGATCTGACAATGGAAGAGAGGGATGTGTAGAAGAAATTAAGAGAACGAGCGAGAGAAGAGAAAATGGAAGGAAGAAGGGTGAAGGTAGGATATAGGAAAATAGAAATACAAGGAAAGTTATACGTATGGAGCGAAGAAAGAAGCGGGATAATAGAGAAAAATTTTTAAGAGGCAGCCAAGAGATGAAGAGAAGTGAGAGGCTGGAGGTCGAGGAGAAGAGGAAGGAAAAGAGAAGGGAAGAGAAGAGGTTGAGTAGGGGTATAAGAGGTAGGGTGAAGATAGTCTTCTGGAATGTGGTAGGCTTGAGGAGGAAGGACAGAGAATTCTGGAATTTTATAGAAAGTTTTCATGTAATAGGAATGAGCGAAACGTGGATAGAGGAGAGAGGTTGGGAAATAATAAAGAGAAGTCTATCGGAGCGTTTTAGCTGGAAATGTCAATACGCGATAAAAGAAAAAAAGAAAGGTAGGGCAAAAGGGGGGATAATTACAGGGATAAGGAAAGGGTTAGAAGAGATAAGCGGAGAGGAGGTAATTGATGTAAACGAAATACAGGAGAGGAGGTTAAGGATAGAGGGGAGAACATGGAGAATAATAACGCTGTATAATGATGGCAAGATGAAGGATAAGAGAAAGGAGTTGAGGGAGAGGTAAGGGAATTAGAAGAAGAAATGTTATGTATAGGGGGAGACTTCAACGCCAGAATAGGGAAGGAAGGGAAAAGATATGAGGAAAGTGAGGAAAAAGGAAGATGGAGAAACTCTAGGGACAAGGAAGTAAACAGGGAGGGGAAAGAGTTGTTGAGTCTAATAGAGGATAGGGGGTGGGAAGTGGGAAACGAGAATTTATGAGGGGACGAGAGAGGAGAATTTACATATACAGGCGGCAGAGGGGATTCAGTAATAGATTATGTTATTGTAAATCAGGGAGCGTGGGATAGAATAGAAAAGCTAACGGTAGGGAAGAGGGTGGAATCAGATCATCAACCACTGGAGGTTGAAGTGAGAGGAGAATTTAGGAGAGAAACCGGGAGAGCACAAGAGGTTATAAAGGATATTGTACAATGGAATGAAGAGAGCATTGAAAAGTATAAGAAAAAGGAGAGAGAGATTACGATAGAAGGGAAAAAGGTAGAGGAGATGTGGAAGAGCTTAAAAGCAGGTATAGAGGAATGTATAATAAGGAAAAGAATAAAAGTAAGAAGAAAGAAGATTGGAGAAAAGGACTGGTGGGATGCAGAATGCAAGAGGAGGAAGAAACAGGTGAAAAAGGCTTATAGTAGATGGAGAGAGGGGAAGGAAGAAAAAGGAAGGTATCAGCTACTGAGGAGGGAGTTCAGAGAGTTATGTAGGAGAAAAGAAGAAGGGAGAAAGAAAAAGTTAGAAGAGGAGGTCAGAAACTGCAGAACAGAGACACAGATATGGAAAATTATAAATAAAGAAAGGAAAAGAGTAATATTGAGTCAGGAGAACATAAACATGGGGGAATGGAAAAACTACTTTCAGCTTTTACTTGATGGAAGCGAAAAAAACAAAGGGAAGTTGCAGAGAAAAGGAATCTGGACGGGGATCAGGAGGAGGAACTAAGGGATGAGGAAATAGAAAAACAGATAAAAAAGATGAAAAGGAAGAAAGCGGCAGGAGCAGATGGAATAGGAAGTGAGGTTTGGATATACAGTGAAGGCCAGATCAGGGGAAAGTTAAAGGAGTTGTGCAAATTGTTATGGAGCGGAAAAGGCTTCCCGGAGGAATGGAGAGGGGGGCTCATAGCGCCCATTTACAAGAAAGGGGAGGCTGGTGACGTCAGAAATTATAGAGGAGTTACGTTGCTGTGCACAGCTTATAAAATATATGCAGCAATACTGACGGAAAGATTAAGACAAGAGATGGAGAAGAAAAGAATACTACCGGAAACACAAGCAGGGTTCAGAAAAAAGAGAGGCACTATGGATAACAAATATATACTGCTGTAACGCACCACTTTCGCGAGTGCGGCTCGGACTTTGCTCTGTCGGGATCAGGGCTCGTGAAAGGGTCGGCGAGGCACAAACTCGTTGTTAGGGTAAAAGAAACTAATTATTTATTTAACGATAGAATGCATGTACAAGTGTGTAACGATGTGTGTGTGTGTGTGTGTATATACATTATTGCGTATGAGCGGTGTGGATGTGTATACAGAATGCGTGAACGGTGATTTTACGTGTGCGAGTAGCAGTCGTAATCACAATATCGGCGAGGGCCGTACGAGCGGTAGATACGTGTGTGAGCTGTGATCGGGCGGAGTCGAGGCGGAGAAGCTACGTGAAACGGCGTGTGTGCGGGGCGATAAATGCAGGCGGATCAATCTACGCAACGGCCGGCGGGAACGGGCGGTGACAGTCTTTATTTATTCGTCCGTTCTTACATTTAATGCAAGTCGTGCATCGGTATTTAAAGTTCGTGGAAGCTCGAACTGGGTCGAATCGTGTTGTCGCGTTTTTGTGTGCTTCCCGGCTCTTTAAAGGCCATGTTTACGCGTGCGAGCGGTAGGCGCGGGGCACTCGGGCACGCGGGCGCGTCAACGAGAGGGAGAGCGCGCGGCGCGAGAGCGCGTCAACGAGGGGAGCGCGCGGGGCGAGGGCGCGAGGCGCGCGAGCGAAGACTCGGTGCGTTTAAATGTCGCGCGAGCGATAATAATACTTTTCGTTGGTTGGATTATTGGAAGGAATTGTGGTATTATCTAGGAACGACGATTTGACGGGAACGCCCGTCAGCGGCAGGTAACTCCCTACTCGTTGATTCTTATCGTCGCGGGGTTGTTTTAGGCAGGATACTTTGAATATTTGCTGAGAACACTCAGCGGAGACCGGGTGCGCCCGACCTCGTATATTCGGCGGAAGGTTTTCAAGGATGCTTCCTCGGAGATGCCGTAAACTCCCGGCTGGGTGCGCCCAACCTCAGTTTCTCTCTCTAAGAGAAGCTTATCGGTTTCTCGGATTCGTCTCAGGCGCCGTACGGGCTCTGATCGGAGCGGAGAACGGAGTGTCTTTTTCTCCGTTGGGCCGCTCTTTTTATACCCCGAAATTACCCGTTCGGGTAATTCCGGGAGTAATCGCGGGGCCCGATTGTTTCTGCGTTAATTGTCAAACGCTCAGTCGGATTCGGAGCCGTTCGGGCGGCCCCGGCGGGGTGCGGGCGGGACCGTCGCTCGGCGCTTTCCGACGGAACTCGGAGCGGTTCGGTGCGCCGAGACGACGGCCCGGTATATCGCTGCCTGCGGCCGTTTTAAAGGCCCGCGGCCGTTACGTATATTAAAGTTTAAAAGGGGCGCATAGCGCCGCTGCATCGTGCCCGGCTGATGTTCGCCGGGCCGCAGCCTTCCGGCGGATCGACGGCCGGGTAACGATCGTCAGGGGGGGATCGTTACACTGCAACACGTAATTAGAAGAGAGGTGAGAAAAAAGGGAGGAAAAATGTACGGCTTCTTTATGGATCTTAAAGCGGCGTTTGACAGAGTGGACAGGAAAAGGTTATGGGAGGCGATGGAGAAAAGGGGAGTAAGAAGAGGATTGACAGAAAGGGTAAAGGAAATATATGAAAGTACGAAATGTGCAGTGAGGTCGCAAGGAAGGAGATCGGAATGGTTCTGGACGGAGAAAGGCGTGAGATAAGGATGCCCGCTTAGTCCACTGCTGTTCTCGATTCTGATAGCGGATGTGGAGGAAGAGATGAAGAAAGGACAAGTAGGAGGGGTCTTGGTAGGGAAGGAAAGGATTTGGACACTGGCTTATGCAGATGATTTAGTTATCCTGGCAAAAAGTGAAGAAGGAATGGAAGAGATGTTAAAAAGAATGGAGATATTTTTGAAGAGGAAAAAGTTACAGCTAAATACCGAAAAATCTAAAATGGTCTGCTTTAAGAAGGGAGGAGGTAGGAGGAGACAGAGGGAGTGGGAATGGGAGGGAGAGAAGATCGAAGAGGTAACAGAACTTAAGTACCTGGGCTACGTAATAAAGAGGAATGGGGAAAACGATGGCCAAATTAAGGAGCTAAAGAAGAAAGCGAACATGGTAATAGGTCAGGTGTGGGGGATAGGGGAGCGCAGGTTTAGAGATGATTTTAGGAGAAGGATGTTATTGTTTAGGTATTTAGTGTTAGGAATAGTTATGTACGGGGCAGAAGTTTGGGGATGGAGGGAAGGAAAGGAACTGGAAGGGATACAAAAGAAGTATGTTAAATGGTCCCTGAACCTCGACTCCTGTACGCCGGATTATATCATTTATAAGGAAACAAATGTAGAGAGTATAAAAACAATAGCTGGAAGAAGAGCAGTTAAATTTGAGGAGAAGGCGTTAAAAGACGGAGACAGGAAACTAATAATAGAATGCATAAAGGAAAGGGAGAAAAGGGGAATGAGGGAAGGAGAGGAGGATGAAAGGGAAAGTTTTTATAGGCAGAACGGGTTTAGCTCTGAGGGAATTAAGCAGTTAAGAGAGGGAGATATGGACGTGTGTGGGATAATAAGAGAGAGAGAAAGAGAGAATTAGGGCAGTGGGTGGAGGGTATAATAAGGAACTCGAAATACAATGTGCGGTATAAGGAGATCGTAACGCTAGGACTACCGGAATATCTGTGGAAAAAAGGGAGGAAAGGAAGTCAGAAGTTAATAGCAAGGTGGAGGTGCGGGAACGAGGAGGAGAGGAACAGATACTGGAAAGATGGAGTGGAAAAAAGACGCCGAATCTGCGAGGAGGAGGAAGGAACGATTGAGCACATAAGGAGTCATGTAGACAGCACGAATATTAGAGCAAAGGATATCTTAAGCGAGGAAGGAAGGAAGGACGTAGTGATTTGGATGGAAGCGGTTAGGAAGAGAAGGGAAGAGAGGGCGAGTGGAATAGGGAAGGTGTGAGAGAGAATGAGAGTGTGTGCGGTTAAGTACTTTGTGTAAACCAAGTCCCTTGGCTTTAGGCCTTTTGGCTAACCAATAAAGATTATCTATCTAACAAGACATCAATTTTTAAATACAGATCGCTATACTTGCCTAGCGTTCGAATGGAGAATCGTTGCCAAACAATCTCGGCGTGCGCGTAATCGCTCTCGGATACTGTGTCACCGGTCAAGGAACTGTAAAATGATTCGCGCGGTGATAAACACGTATTCTGCAACCTATCGACACAGTCAATATATTCGTACGGAAAGACGCCCTTCCGTGTTAATAAATTTAAATCTTCTGTCGATAAATTTTGAAATTGCGATTTTAAAATTTGGAGTTTATCTTTATTCAAAAACGATGCTAATTTGTCAAGACTGGCTGTAAGAAATTTATACGAATCGATGAAACGTAATTTAATATGATTCTTATCGTCTGCAAGTTTAACAGATTTTGTGAATGAAATATATTTTTCTTTCGTTATCGGTAATAATTCGATATGCCCTTCGAACGCTGTAGCTATTTCCTTGATAATAAAATGTGCGTCATAACCGGATAAATTGTGAAATACTATTGGAATAAAAAATGATTCTTTATAATTTAGATTACAATTTGAGTGCGCGGGACCCCTGTATCGTCCAGTCAGATGGCAATGATCGCGTACGCGTGTATCGTCTTGCTCGAACGGTTTTTCGCAAATGTGACAATGCGTCGCGCTGTGAAATTTTTCCCACTCATCCGATGTCAAATTTACCACGGGGACATTTGTCGTTAAAATATTTTTTACACGCAGTGCTAAATTTTTTAATTCTTCAGTGAACCACGAAACGCATTCGGCGCTACGACAAGAATGATACGCGGATAACGAGTCGTCGTACGAACAATGTACATAATACGCGATAAATACCTTATGATGCTGATATAAATTTTTTTCTTCTTCCTCCTTATCCGTCTTCGCCAAAATGCATTCCAAGTCGGCATATATGATGAATGGAAGCCGCTCTTTCCGATTAAAGTTGTTGAACGCGAGCCACTTGTTCTCATCGCTCGGTAACCGGATAGCGCAGTCATTCATCTGTCCACAGTCAATCATGTGTGACTGCAACTTGTCATACGAATGGAAGTAGTGCATACATCTGCAAAAAAATCACAATTTTATCTTTTATTCAAAGATTTTTAGAATTTATATATTACATTCTTATTAAAATATACATAACGATCACAGATATATTTCATGTGTTTTTTTTTTGCTCAATTGTGAACTGACAAGCCGTGATAGATTCTTGATCCACGCGAAATGTCCAACGCTGTTGTCTCGCGGATCTTGCACGTACAGCAGGTTGACGTGCTTTTCTTTCTTCTCTTCACCGAGATGTATCGGGACAATGTTATTCTCTTTTTCAATACTATATACATTTATCGAAATGTTATTTACACGTTCAAATTTTTTAATTTGATTAACAGTCACTGGAAACTCAATGTTCTGGAGATTCAGCACTGTTGTATAATGCGGGTACGATGATTCCCGTTCCGTGACTTTCAGCGGGGTAGAGAACAGCGACCACCGCCCACGCGAAACACGCATTGTCTTTAGATTGCACGTTTATCACCGCTCTTTTCATCGTTATTTCTCGCGTTAATTTAATATAGCATCCCGCGTGCATTGGATTATATTTGTTTATATTAATAGTTAAATCGATTATTCGCGACAAAGCCCACCCGCTATCGCGTTCCTGGAATTCTTCGAGCGATGTTAGAGTGGGCTCGATGATGCGGCGCTCGTACCACTCGCGTAAATCGGAAAAAGTTCATAATTTTTCGTGTTAATACTTTTGTTGGAGCTCTTATCACCCGACACAAACTCACCATTAAATACGGTATTAACTTTCACATTAATGTGTCCTTGCATCACTTTCTGCACATGTTCGAGCACAATGTCTTTAGCGTCCTCGAGAAATTGTCGCGGTTCTATATAGTCTGCGTTAATCACCGCACCGATTAGTATACGGCTTTCGAACGCGGTATCGATCTCCCGCCAAACGAGTCTTTCCGCGTTATTGTCACCACTGTAATTACCACCACTAGGTAAAAATCGTCTCTGCAATCGTGTCTTTGCACCCTCGAGTCGCGCGATTCTAGCTACCAAAGATTGTCTATTTCCGATCGAGAGTCGCGTTTTATTCGACTTTGCACTTCCAATGATTCGATGAACTCGTCGCATCGCTGCAGCCATGCAAAATATTCATCCAACGTGGCGACTTGGCGGGACAACAGGTCGCGTTTAGTCTGCTCGATGTTTTCCATGTTTTTAATGTTTTTTTACAAATGTGTACAAATTGGACACATATTACACGGAAATATTATATACAATGAATCCCTACAATTTGCACAGTATCGACCATCCACTGCATCGTATAATTTAATCACATGCTTCCGAACAGCATACATGTGTCCGGCGTCTTGAATAGAGATCATACACGAAGCACATAAAGCTAAAGCACCACCCATAGAATAATAAAATTAGGCACTATCTTATCGTCATAATCTGTAAGGTCCTCACTGTGATCACTAATATAATCACTGTCATTCGACAACGCGTGATTTTCGTCAGACTCATCCGATATTGCTTCGAAATTATTAATTTCCATTCTTCACCCAAGCAACACTTTCTGACACAACAAAGTAACCGCTATACTTTTTCACCGATGCATGCGCTTTCAAATCATGTACTATGGTTTGACGCGCTTCCATCCACCTTATATTTCGTCTAATCTTTTCTTCTCTCTGTATTTATATGATGTGTATCGAGCGTTTTATTGCATCTCAGAAAAATAATCTCCGTCCCTTATCACTGGATTTTTTTGCCGCTGGGCAGAGGAGCAAGGGCACAAAGCTGCCGAACATCGGCGCTGATACGTCTACATAAAAATTAAACTAAACATTTATATTAATATTAAAAATGCTTATTTCATTTTAGAAAATAATTCCTCTCATCTCTCTCCTCCTCTCCTTCGCGCTATCTCTCTCGCGTTCTCTCTCTCGCGTGACGAGTGCGGCTCGCTGAGAGATAAATCGGACGGGAAAATAACCATAGAGTTAGGGTACTGCGCGAAGATCTGCGCTACCTGTAAAACATGGTTACTTTTGTTCTTCTTCTCTATTTTTCTTCTCTTTCTGATATACATCCCTACTTTAAAATCTTTTTTCCGAGAGGCTGTCCACTCATTGTGCTCTCACAAAGTCTCAAACCGTTGCACAGTGCAGTTAGAGAGTAAAAGTGCTTAAAATTAAAAGTATACTAATTAAAAATCTCAAATATGTCTGGCTATATAAATTATGTTCTTAGCTTGCTGAACAATCGCGTAAGTACTATCGTGTGTATGTGTTATATATTTATATATTTATAATAATTATGTTATTTTAGTTGGTTGAGGATGTCGAATTCCAATTATATTTACATCGACACTATGTGAGGTGGTGCTGCCGTTGTGAAAGGGATGTTATCGTCGCCCTATGGGGCGACACCCCAAGTTGTCGAGATTATTGTAATAATTATCCATGGACATACAATAATATTTTCAATGTAAAAAAACTGTTCGGCCTCGAGCCGTATGATGAGGTGGAAAATTGAAACTGTAAGTATTCTTTTAAATTTATATTAAATTAATTTATTAATTAATTTAAATTTTATTCAATATTAATAAGAATTTTTGTTACAGAGGTCCCACCCCCGAAATATTTTTATATTTTATATTATATATTTTTATATTTTTTAATACTTTCATTATTAAGGCACGCGCGCGCGCGCGCTCACACACACACGCACACACGCACACACATATTGTAATAAACACATACCCACATTTTTAAAATAAAACAATTCTTATAATATAAAATTGGTTCATTTTCTTGTTCCTCTCTCCTATCCTTCTCCTTGCGAAGACTTTTGTTTACACCTACGAAAACCTATGCCCTGACACGTTCGTCGATAACCGCAGCGTCGGGCCCAAGATCCCTCATAAATTTTCATAAAAAATATCAAAAAAAGAAAAAGATAATTTCGTTGATTAGAGCGCTATTTGTTTACAAATTTGAACAGCCGAATGTCACGTTCAGGACCCCCCCCCCTACCTTTCATCGAAACCGAGCGTCCCCCGCCCGCGTGACGTCAGCCCCCGCGCCACAGAGATACCCCCGTACCCCGCTCTCCCCTCGGAGGACCTGGGTTAGAAACGGCCCTATATACCTACTCTCTGGATGTCTTTTGAACATGTGTGCTGTTAGGGTACAAGTAATATAATAATACATATATGTATAACAGCCTCTACGTTAAACGATCACTTAATGACGGGATCTAAACTGCAACGCGATCTATCATCAATTATACTTCGCTGGCGTCAATCCCGTTTTGTATATACAGCCAATATAGCGAAAATGTTTCGACATTCGCGTTCATCCGGATGACGTCGATTTTACGCGGATCTTTTGGCAATCTCAAGAAAACCATCCTACCGACTTAACCGATCTTAAGCGTACGGCTCCTGCTCCGTATTTAGCGATGCGCGTTATTAATCAATTAGCTCTTGACGACTGTCCTTTTCCGCTCGCTCGAGCTATTATTCAAAATTCCATTTACGTCGACGACGTATTATTCGTTGCCGACGACATGCCGTCGCTCCGCGAAAGTCGCGAACAACTCATGCAGTTGATGGCGCGCGAGGCGGTTTTCATTTTAGAAAATGGGCTGCCAACTTAAGTGATTTATTAGAAGACATCCCACCGGGAGAACACGAATTAGCTATTGAACGTCCGTTTGATAAAGACGATACGTTTAAAGTACTCGGTCTTGCTTGGATACCACGAGAAGATTCATTCCGCGGACTTCAGTAGTAATCAGCAGATAAATAGTAATCAGCAGATCAGTAGTAATCAGCAGATCAATAGTAATCAGCAGATCAGTAGTAACGCAAAGATCCATAGAGTTCACAATAATCAGATAGATATCATCAGCATTATTATTTTATAACAAAGTCTCCGCTACAGTTGTTAGTTTCTCTGAACAAGCGAAACAAGATTTAATATAAGAATTACCGGTGTGAATTGTAATATAATTAAATACAAATTCTGAAAATTTTTGGTGTGAACAGTGTTATACTTTCATCAACCGCAACCACAGTGAGTACTCGTAAAACTTACTTTTATTTCTTATTTAAAAATCGAGGGAACCTCCGTGATAAAATCCTCTTCCTCAGAACATCGAGCTAATTAGTAGAAGATTCATTCAGGTTTCAAATGGAGACACTATCCGCCGGTATGAATACGAAATGCTCGATTCTGTCTTTCATTGCAAAGTTTTTCAATCCGTTAGGCTGGGCGTCTCCGGTAATAATTACTGCTAAAATCTTGATATGAGAACTGAGGATTCGCAAATATGATTAAGACTCTCCTATCGCAAACGAATTATTTGAACCATGGAATAAATATTGTGCGGAGTTCTCTAAGTTAAATGAAATTTGCATCCGTCGATAGACGGGTATGCATTCAGAAAATGCCGCGGTCGAGATACACGGATTCGCCGATGCTTCAAATCGCGCATACGCCGCTGTCGTTTATATCAGAATTCTTCGGTCGCTAAGCGAGTTTTCCGTTATATTATTAACGGCAAAATCCAAAGTAGCGCCGATTAAAACGATCAGCGTACCGCGTCTAGAATTAAACGCAATTGTTTTATTAACTCGATTATTCGAATTCGTACAAAACTTGCTAAACCTGCAGCATGTTCCGACGTATGGATGGCAGTGATGCCAGATTCGAGACGCGCAACACGCTAAATCGTAATGGAGGGGATAACATACACAAGCGAAACCGCGTACATGTGAGCTCGGCGCCAATCAGCGCTTCACATGTACGCGGTTCGCTTGTGTATGTTATCCTCACCACTACGATTTGGCGTGTTGCGCGTCCCGAATCTGGCTTCAGTGATGGATGGTCGGATTCTTCTGTCGCGTGGTTACGCGAACATCGTTCGAAATGAAATAAATATGTCGCGAACCGCGTATCAGAAGTACAACCGCGTCTTCTAAATGTCAAATGAAATCACGTTCCATCTAAAGATAATCCCGCGGATTGCGCGTCTCGTGGTTTATCGTCCGCGGAATTCCGCGATTTCGAACTTTGGTGGTCCGACCTTGCCTGGCTGAGTTCCCCTTCTCCTGCGAGGCCGATTCATAATAAACTTCAAAATCAATTCAATTCCACTCGAAAGCTTATCGATTCCGAATCACGAAAGGCTGTCGTATGTCATACGAAATGCGTCGGAGTGGGAAGTGTCGAACGAAGTTTCTAGTTGGGCAAAACTAATTAGAATCACCGCGCTCGTAAAACATTTTATTCATAATTTAAAATGTCACGCTTCTGGATCGACAGCGCAATCGATGTGCCTGTCTGCCGTCGAGCTTAAAAAAGTTTCTTTATTTTAGTTTCGATACGTACAACGAAATCATTTGCCGCATAAGTACCACGCATTGGATAATGAACATTCAATTCCTAAATCGAGTTCTTTACTGTCACTTCACCCCTTCCTCGGGGAAGATAAATTAATTCGCCTTGGCGGGCGGATTGAAAATTCGCCGTTGAGTTTTAACAAACGGCATCCTATTATTACCGAAACATAGGATATCGGATTTATTAATTGCCCAGGCTCATAAGGCCGCTCTTCATGGTGGGACACAATTGACTTTACGAATCCTGCGGCAAAATTACTGGATTCTTTCTGCGCGTACTAGCGTCAAATCTTATATACATAGTTGCGTAAAATGCGTACGCGAACGTGCGCTCACTTCGCAACAGCTGATGGGGAATCTCTCCGGTCCCCGCGTCACGCTTTCGGCTCCGTTCACGCACACGGGCGTCGATTACACGGGGCCAATGAATATTATTCCGAGCGTAGGCCGAGGCCAACGTTCAAAGAAATATGTGGCCGTATTTATTTGTCTCACGACTAAAGCCGTTCATTTAGAATACGTAGACGATTACGCCGGGTTTCTCACTGCCTTTAGACAATTTTGTAAGATTAGCGGTCCTTATGATTGTTAATTGGCAGCGGACCTGTGAGGCACTCGGTTTTCGGCAGTTGGCAAGGCTGCGACTCCACGGGCTCTCATCGTGATAACGGTCCTACGTCGTACCGGCGGACGAAGCCTCGTGGCACTCGGTTTTTGGTTGTCGTAATAAGCGCACGAAACTTGTTTCTGAGCTAAGTAGCTCTCGTATAAGGTGAATTAGCCTTTTAGTAGTTTGGTAGTTCGACTACGCGGTAATCGTCTAATTGCTGAACGGTTTTATTAGAACGTGAATTTCTTTGATCGAAAGTGCGATATTCGGTAATTGTCTTTTGACTCGTTCTTCGGTAAAAGCTTATAAGCGATATTAGTGCGGACTGGATATTCGTTTGGCTTGTATGTGTAATTCGTTAATTCCGGACATAGCACGCGGAACGATTATTGCCTGCCGTAATTGTGTGATACAAAACTGTGATTTCGTCTCTTCTCTATCTCTATTCAATTGATAAAATTAAACGCTATATATTAAAATTGACTCAGTGATTCACCACCCGTGTTCTCCTAATCCTCGGTCGGAAATATAAGGAATGAGACTTTAAACAATCCTGACAATAACTAGTGACATTATCTCTCTATAAGCCTCGAAACATTCGTACTTTACAGCTATTATTTCAGAAGTGGGATACGCGCCTGCTTTCACTTTGGTATTTGCCTAATATGCAGAGGTTTACGCGGAATTCCTCGCATTCTAGAATTCATCGCTCGTCGTTTTTCGTTATTTTCGCGGTGACGCGTAACGTACTTTTCGCTCCTGTGCCGGTTGACTTTGTATTCCTTTCAAGTCAGTGTTTGAACACGTGTAGTGAACACGAAGATTTCTCGCGAAGTTTATGGTGGGAACGAGAGCGACGAAGACACCAGCTGAAAAAATGGAACGAACACGGCTGGAGGCATTGACATTAGAAAAATTACGCCGAGGCTCTCAAGTATCAGCTCCAGATTTCCTCTGACAGGACCCGGTTAATAAAAATTTTATGCATTTTGAGCAACATGGTCCGTTGGATGAAATGCTGCCTGCGACACAGCGCCCGCGAATTCAGAGCGCACGTCCACGTATTGGGAGCGGACATGCGGAACAGCACGGTCAATCAGCGACGGCTGTGATTCCTCCCGCTGAAACACCGATGTCTCACGGGTCATTGAATCACATCGTTGAAACCCTGAATTTGTGCCTTGAGCAGCAGAAACACATGATGGACAAAATCTCTCTCTCGTCGTGATACCTCCGTCCCGAGCGAACCACCCCAGGATCAGGACACCGACGAATCAATTCGCTCGCCAGCGGTTAGTACGCATCTCCGACAGGCAGTTGTAACGATCCCCCCCCCCCCTGAGCGATCGTTCTACCCGGCCGTCGATCCGCCGGAAGGCTGCCGCCCGGTGAACATCAGCCGGGCAAGGTGCAGCGGCGCATTGCGCCCTTTTTAATCTTTCAAATTAACAAACGGATTCGAGCCTTTAAACGGCCGCCGGCATTCGTATACCGGGTCGTCGTCTCGGCGCGTCCCCGAGTCGCTCCGAATTCCGTCGCTCGGCGACGGTTCCGCCCGCACCGCTGCCGGGGCCGCCCGAACGGCCCCGAATCCGCCCGATTTTTAACAGCAATTAGCGGAAACAATCGGGCCCGGCGATTACCGCCGAAATTACCCGAACGGGTAATTTCGGGATATAAAGAGAACTACGACGGAGAAAAGATCACTCCGGTTACCGTTCCAGTCAGAGCCAGTACGGCGCCTGATAAAAGAACCGAAACCAGTACAGCTTCTCCGAGGAGATAGAAAAATGGGGTTGGCGCACCCAGCCTTCGCCAAGAGCTTGCGGCGATCTCCAAGAGGGCTTCCCTCCAAACCGAACACAGGACTCACTGAGGTCTGGCGCATCAACGGGTAGGGAGCTCCCTGCCGCTGACGGGTGCTCTCGTCAGCCGTTTGCATCCCGGTGCATCCATCCTCACTGAAGTAAGACTCGCGATTAATTCACGCAATTCGGATCGAAACGCGACTCTAATACGCGCCTCTCGCGCTTTCACGCGCCACGCGCTCTCTCGCGCCCCGCGCGCTCTCGCAACTGTCAACGCACGGCAGTAAACACGCATGGGACTTTAAATCGACGCGACGACAAAAACTTGGCAACACGTGCCGCCGGCGAAGTCCGCATACCACAGACCGAAATAATCGGCGGGATTTAAATCACCTAAACACGACCGCATTTAATGTACTATCGGACAATTAAAATAAAGGTTTTTTTTACCGCACGGTCCGATCCGGTCCCGCTACACTGTACCTATTGAATACACATTCAATCGCTCGCTATATACATCATTCACCGTATACATCGCACACGCATTTATTCATTCGCAATACGTACGCCGTTCATCGTATGTACCGCATACACATTTATTCATTCCCGATACGCACATCGTTCACTGTACACACACACACGCCGCGCTCGTGCATACATATACTGTACATATATACACGCCGCGCTCACGCCTACCTACTGCGCATATACTATACATCTACACGCTGCGCACACACACATACATATTATCCAGATACTGTACACATACACATACATCGTTCGCACATACGTATCTCTTACACACTGTACATCTTCATACATCATTTCATTTTGTACATGCACATTAGTTAACTGAATAAACATCTTTTATCAGAAACCACGTCTGGTTGTCTCGTAGCCTTTTTCGAACCCTGATCCCGGTGGAGCGAATACGAGCCGTGCTCGGAAAGTGGCACGTTACAGGTTATTTCTCTCCGATGGATTGGTGGAAATCGGTACTGCTTTGTGTGTATCGATACTTCGTCGGTGATGATAATTTTATGCTTTAAAACGGAAGTTTCTCCTAAATCTTCGTCGGGTAAGTAAAATCTATCGCTATTTCGTTGAACTAAACTAATAATATTTTCTTTTTCCAGAGAATTTAAGTGATCGAGTCATAACAATTGCAAACTCCTGTGTATTCCATCTGTGTATTCCATCGAGATTACAATTTTCGCCGGGATCTAAATCATATTTGGTGAGTATCTTTTTCTTTATTTGTAAATTACCGCAATATTTATTCGCATTTGTTTGTTTTCGTAAAGCTTCGTTAACATTACTTATGCTAGTAGTATTAATTTGTTTATTATTATTCTGCAAAGTTTTATAATAACTATTTGTATCAATAACATTAAATTGTCGCATTTCGTTTTGATAATTTCCGCAATACTTATTCTCGTTACTGTTTTCAGTTTCTGAATCACGCTTAAAAATTATTTCTTGAGAGTCTTGTAGTTTTACAATATAATTACTCGTATTGGTATCGTCGATTTGTTTTTCTATATTGTTTAGTAAAGTTTCGCAATTTTTATTCGTACTAATAGTAATAGTTTGTTGATTCTTATTGTTTATTTGTAAATCATCTTCGATAATTGTTCCTGAGGAGTTTTGTAAAATTTACTTGTAATATTAATTTGCTTTTCTTTGTTTTTTCTAGACACGCATGAGGAAGAAGGATTCTCGATTGTGAGAAAAGAAGGAGAAGAAATAGAAATAGAAAAATTAGAAAGAGAGTAATCTGTGGATTACCTTAGAAAGGGGGTAGCACCTGTGCGAGAGCGGCATCTTCGTTCACCGGCATAGAAAAGGATCCCCTTTCCGTGGAAATACATTTTGAGGTAATTGTAGTAATAGAAGTTCCGTTTGCGTGTGTGGAATTAACAATTGATTCAGCGTAAAAATTTATTGCAGGAAAGGATTCTAGGAAAAGAGAGGATGTGAGGATGTCGATCTGAGTCGACGACGCACCTTGATACGCCAAAAGGAAGGCAGTGCTTCTGCCCGTGGGGATGCTGACCGAGATCAGCGGCTTGCGTTTGTGCGCCGAAAGGAACAAGATAAGTATTATGATTTTTTGCGAATTATTTTGTGCGAGATTTTTTTGTTTGTTTAGTAACACGTGATTGCGATAAATTGTTAGTAGGTTTTTTGTATATTTTTTTTTATGACTAAATAAAATTTGATCTTTTTCAGATTGCGTGGACGCGGTTTGCGCAGTTGCAGCGGATTCAGTGATTTTATTAGAAGCAATATTTTCTGTTGATCAAATTTTGATTTTATTATCGCGTTATTATTGCAAGGCGGATTTTGAGAGATTTCAGCGACTTCGGTAAGTGTAACCGTCGGTATAATAACTTCGATTTCTTTATCTAATGTATTAATCATTCTTATATATGTTTTATCATTTGCACAGGTAACGAGGGAGACTACTCCGAAAACTTCGTTACAAGCGTGTAGGCGGGCGAGATATCCGGTTTTAATTTCCGGATTTGAGACGCGGACTATCATTCCGACAACTGTACGAGGAAGTAAGACTACCGATTCTTTATCTTTAAATGAGAAAGCGCAATTATGTAATTAATTTATTACCATAATTTATGCATGCATTGTGTTCTGTAAAAAATGATGAACCTAATATTCCTTGTGTGATTATAGGAAATTCATCCGGTACTACGTGGAAAGTCACCGGGACTTGAGAGATGTTAGCTACTACGGAGCCGACGGTATTAACAACGTTTTCGGTAATACCGGTGAGTTGAATAATCTTTTTATTATTAATATAAATATTTGAATTAATGCAACACTTTTTAATTATATTAGGTTGTGCTTCTGTGTCGAGCATGAAGACGATTGGTCCCCTAAAGGAAGGAGATTCGAGTTCGACGGCTGGAACTGTTCCGTCGTCTCCTCGGAGGACGTGGAGGGATTTAGTGTGCTCCCTATGCAGAGCGCTGAGCGGGCTTTGCTAAGGCCTCGGGGTGCCCCGTTGACCGAGACCTCGTGGTGGTTTCCCGTATTTCGCGACGGTAAGTTATTTACATTATTGCTATTATTGTTATTACTATTAATATAATTATTATTGTTATTATTGACGTTTGCAACATTCATGTATTAAATGTCCGATATTTTTACAGAAACTACAGATTTTCCGACCAGCAGTGTCGAACGTACTGGATGGACTGCTAGAAGCGACAGGAGAATCGCGCTGAAGAATTCGCGTTTGATTTGTGGTCGCGGAGTTATCTCAAGAAGTACGTGCATTTTTATATCTCGCTTCTTCTCTTTCTAAACGTCTATTAATTACGAGTACTTTTGAGCAGGCATCAAGGAAGCCGTTATAACCTTCTGCGCGGAGCTCTCTTCGATATTCTCGAGGAAGACCTTCGTAAAAAGCTTTGAGAGTAAATGATTCTATGAACGCAAGTTCTATTTCCGACAACGATCTATTAAGATTAGTTTGATCTCCTTCTATTATCGCTGTTTTTAAATCTTTAATACGACCTATGTAATTAAGAATATGTTCGTTTTGTTTTTTATAGGCCATACTTAATTGTCTGCGATAATAATTCGCGCTTCTACCGGAACCGAAGGTGCGTTTAAGAGAATCGAAGATCTTTCTATCGTCGGATGGATTTCATCTTCTACAGCGAGATACGCATGGTAAGTTAATTTATTTCGTAGCATGCGAACAAAAAGTGCTTCGTCTACTAACGGTACTGATTCTTTTGCTCTTTTACAGGCTTCCGCGAATTGCCAGACAGGAATAATGCAACTAAAAATGCAACTACTGCCACGGCAAGGGTCATGTGCGTGCGGAGTGCTTCAAACTGAAGAAGGAGCTAAAGACGTGTGCCTGCTAACCACGTGCGTAAAAAGCGTAGTGATAAATATACAAGGCTGGTCTTGCTCTGCCCTAACCGAAGTCACCGGGAGTTGCGTGTCCGTTGTACCGTGTCCACGGTCGTACTAAAGTACCGGTGTTTCGTATTATTATTATTGTTAATTACCGGTTTCGCGTTGAACGACAACGCGCACATGTCGGTTCGCTCTTGGACGGTATCATCGGCTGCATCATCAGTATACGAGTTTCTCGGTTGCAAGTGAATGGAATAAATATTCTTCAACGGCTCATCGGTTCTTTGTTAACTTTTGTTAACCTCCTGACCAATCCCTCACCTCCCGATCACAGTCAACAGGAATATTGTGCCCGTCGTATTTCGGTACGAGTTCGAGAGCGTCGCGGAGATAAGATTTCGGATATCCTATCATCTGCGAGAAGTTATTTGTAGCGGGAACCGATTGCGAGGATGGGCTCGTAAAACTAAAGAAAGGAGAAGAGCCCGTGGCGATCTCGACAGGAGTTGAAGCGGAAAAATTACTGATAAGAGTGCGCATCATATTTTCTAGCATTTCTGTGCGCTTTGTCAGTTCTTTCTCTTATCGCGCATTTCTTTAAGTGCTTTCTTGTAATTAACGCGATCCTCGTTTCTTCGCAACGAACTCGCGACGTTTTCTGTGGAATCTTCTGTGCGATCCACTTTGATATATATAATAATGTATATAAGTACGAATAAAAAAACAAAAAAAAATATTTACAATATGTGTATAAAATTCGACAGTTTTACGGTTGAAATGAATGAAATTTTAATTATATATTTTTGTTTCAGTGCGTTTCTACGATAGCGGAATCACAAGTTTGCGGTTGCTGTACCCCACCCGCTGACACCAGTTGTGACGTCCTGGGGGTGTCGCGTAATTTTTAGCGGACACGCTGGGCAAGGGGTGCCAACGTCACGCGGGTCGAGCGGTAAGCGGGCGACGAGGTAGAACGTAGTACCGAGATGGCGTGCCGCGGAACCCGGACGAACACTTATGACTTGGAGAGGTGCGGAGTACGAGTAAAATAGTAATTTGTTAATGTATCTTTATTTTAATTGTGAATGTTGAAGAATCGAGCCATTGTAAATACTTGTGTGAGATTAATAACTACGTCTTTTATAGAATTGGTATATTTTATAATAGATAACTCGCTTCTGAGTGTTCAGGTGTCAGCGTATCGCGGTTCGCCAATATGCGACCGTCCACTTTTATGTCTAATTACCCAACTACATATATTTGCGATCTGTTATTGATTAGCATATCTCATCTCGCTCCTTTATGATTTGTTTTAATTTCACAATCCATCAATAGAATTTTACAATCATTTATGATCTGTTATTGTTTTGTATTTCAAAGTTCATTCGTTTATGATCTTGTCATTTCACAATCCGTCAGTATTATCTTGTACACCATTCTGTAAACATAATGCTGAAGATGGTCCAAAGAAAGGACCGAAATGTTCAAGTTTAAATAAAAGAAGACAACCGAAGTCTTAGCGCTTAAGTTCTTGCGCCCGGCTCTCACTTGCCTATTCCTCTTATCCTGACACATGAGTATAATAGAGCCTTTTACTTTAATTTATTATAGAAATGTGAGTAAATTAAATATTTAGTTTATTATAATCAATTTGGAAGATTACATTTACACGTAGATGGGTTAATTACGTGTATGTATGATAAAAAATTTTAGTTTGCTTCAAGTATAGCGAAGAATGTGTTTTCGTTGAATCAGTATCGAAACTCAATTGTAATTATACAGTTGCGCATAGTCGGCGATACTATGCGAAATTATAACACCGAAACCTCGATACTTTAAGGGTTAATAAAAAGCGCATAGTGAAATTAAAAGATATACGCGCATACAAAATACCGAAATGATTTTATTTTATATGTTGCGCACATAATTAAATAACGACTTATTTTACTTTATATTATGATTTATTAGAAATAGGATGTAAATATATATATATTAATAAATGTGAGAATGAATGAATAAATGATGTATGATAAGGCAGAGAATTGTTTGATCGATGAAAAACGTAATGTAAAACTGCGTTACGATGCGAGGAAGAATGAGGGAACGGAGTGAGCCGCGAAGCTATTGATCCGGGCCAGCTCATGCCTCGCTGGTCCCGGATTGGCCAGAGGGCTAAGAGAAGGGATGAAACGTGAACGAAGATGATAAAACAGCATGTAACGAGTTGAGGGGAATTCACTTTCACTCTGAACTTTCAAGCGGGAGAGTGAGAGCTCTTGCGCGCTGAGCCTCCGATGAGCTCAGTTAGCGAATGGCGCGAACTTGTAATTGTGTACAAAAGATTCTCGAGTTTGTACGAAAGCGCGAGTGCGAATAAAATAAAAAATGTATATATGTAAATAGTGTATAAGACTAACGACTGTAGATAACCCGTGATAACAAACAATGTGCAAGCATAATGTGATTAAATAAATACTATGTGTTAAAAATATAAACCAAAAGTGTGTGTAACTTACCCGATGATCCACGTTCCTGGCGAAGCAGTCCGAGATCCAACGATGATCTAGCGAAGTCCGGGAAACCTGTAAAAGAGAAAGGGAATTATTAGAATTATCCTCGGTGTTTAATAGGTCAAAACACCTGGCGACCGTATCAGGCGAAAACGTTGTCATCTGTGCATCGATGAGTCTTTACTCGTGTTTAATAAACTGACATTGTCCGGTCACAACAGCACCGAAGCTTCCAGTAACATTTCGGAAACGTTACAACATTGCGATGTAATATTGCAGAGACGTTTTAGAGACATACAATATCAATATTTCGCCGAAATGTTCCAGCAGTGTTGTAAAAATATAAAATTCTCAGGATATACTTGTATTAAAATATTTCTTACAGTATTTGCTATGACATATTATTATCACATTATACTTTTCATCACATATTAAAATTTGATAATAGCGAATTTGATTGGATCAGTATACTGATGTAAATTATATGAAGCTTATATAATATAAGCTTCTTAATAACTTATACTAAGTGTTAAAACATAATATAAAACGCTAAAAAGGTTCTTTTAATATTTAAAATTTAATAGTGCCAAACTAATCGACTTGTTTTGAAATTATAAACTTTACCATGTAGGTCCCTTAGAACATATAAACATGGAAGTGGAATTGCCTATATTTCCCGTGTAACAAGCCTGTATCCAAGAGAGAAAGATAGTGATTAATAATCGTCCGCAATACGCATGTGCTGATATCGTCGTTGCCATGGGATTGTATTGGAATCCAACATGGGAGTGGGGCTTACATCATATAGTCCAATATGACCAATTTAATCGCACAATAAATATTTGACGTACCGGTGACATCGCGTAGGTTTTTGATAAACATGTGGCTAACTATGCAACATATTTGCGAGTGAGCCCATACAAGCTCATCTGAGAGGAATTATAGAGAGGGAGAAAGTATTCTAAGCGTAGGACACTTGTTAAAATGTGGAAAACTTTTAACTAATGTGAACGATCCAAACGTCAAAGTGATTTCATTTTGCATGCAAACATCGCAAATGCGGAGTGATCCTTACGAAATAAATGGAGAAATATCAAAATCAGGTACAATAATCTCAATGGATTGTTTGTGCAAAGTCGGTTTAGGTGATACTTGCAAGCATATAACGGCAACGTTGCTAAATTGTAACAGGTAAATGTAACCTAGCTTTCGTTTTTGTACTTTCACTGGGATATTTTTCCACTGATAATGCTAGCAGTGTCATAATATTTTTTGAATTTCTAGAGTAAACTTCAATGATTTGGAGACAATATCATGCATAGATCAAAAATGTTGTTGGAAGGCAGAACACAAAAAAAGCTAGATGAATACACGCCTCGTCCCCTTGCTGAGCATGCCTGCTACAAGTTCAAGTATCCTAACAATAAATACCTTGTCTCGTTGGACACAGCGCTGACTCAAGAACAAATAATATTCGAATCTCTTCCTCTTTCTGTCTCTATAAAGCACAGATACGAAAATCAAGCATTAGAAAAACTGAAAAGTCGTGAGAAACAAGCGTAAGCTTTCAAATGCAAATTCCACACGTATAAATCGATAATAATTTATGCACTGTCATTTTTTCAGACTTGGCAGACATAAAGCAATTGCAGCCTACTATCCTGAAGAAGTGAGAGTGTCAAGTAACGCAAGGAAGGCCATGCAGATAATTTTTGCAAATCAGAGTAATTCAATAATGCGTCGCATCCAAGAACTTAATTGCGGACCGTTAAACCCCTGTTGTACGGAAAGATATGCAAATTTATATGAAGATAATCAAAGCATTTGTGAAAATACCATGCTCAACTGTGATAGCTGGAAAAGCGAGAGGCAGATGCGTATAACGGGCTCCACGTGTTATAGCCTACACACTTATACGAAGGGCCGAAAGCAAGATTGGGCAAAAAAATGCACAAATCATTTTGATCCCGTTAACTTTACGTCGGAGTACACTCAACACAGGCTGATCACGGAATCTAAAGCTCGAGATGATTTTGCTGCGCGGTTTGGGAAATATGTTTTCCAAACCGGACTCGTCGTGTCCAAAGAAAGCCCATAGTTGGGTGTGTCCCCGGATGGCATCATTTTTGAGAACAACAAACCCACACACCTTTTAGAAATAAAATGTCCTTTTAAAGGAAAAACAATTCGAGGATGCTGTGCAATGTACGTCAGAGTGTAAAAATAGCATTTTCAAAGATGAAAATGAAGTCTATTATATGAAACCAAAACATAAGTATTATGGCCAAGTGCAGCTTGGTATGGCTGTGATTAACGTGTGCAATGCTTTTTCGTGATATATGCTTCCCACGACCGAAGTTTAATCGTAATAGAAGTTCCTTTAGATGAAACTTTTGTTTATGACATGTTACATCGCTTAAAATACATGTATTTTAATGTAATGTTGCATCAGATGTGTTTAAGAGAAAGTGATAAATCCAAAGAAAATGAAAGTGCAAACGGAAAGATATGTTATATTTAATATGTTTTATATGTTATTTTTCACATATGTTTATTTTTTAGTCTGAAAAGTATGAAAAATTTGTGGTGAAAATAGAAAATGTATTTTCAAATGATAACTTTTTTTATTTTGTGACATGCGATATTTGATACTCGACTCCGAAACCAGTTTATTCGAAATATTTTGACGTTCGAAGAAATACAAAAATTCATTGGTTTTTTCTGTAAAATTGTAGACAAACATTTTTATAGTACAATAAATTTTTCATCACTTAAAATAGGCGAGCTCAAATTTACTGTTGCGCAGATGACTCTAAAAATTTCTTTGGCTATTGGAACAAGATTATTGGGCATTGTTGTGCCTATAATTTTGAATTTTTTCAATCTTTCATTGGAACGTTCAATATGTACTCTGGCTGACGCAATGAGCCTTGTTTCATTGGCTTCCGATTTTGAGAATTGCCTTTTCTTTCTCAAAAACGGAGGCCTCACAACTTTCATATTATGGAGTTGACAAATCTCATCAATTAAGAAACCTTTATCAACCATCACTGCGTCTCGGGGTGATAAGTGGTGTCGACTGGTAAGTCGCGGACTGACAGTCTGACAGTTGACGGGTCCCGGGTTCGAATCCGGTCGGACCCAATCCCCACATACCTCTATTTAAGAGGTTGGAGGATAGAGAAGGAAAGAGGGAATGGTGAGAAGGGCGAAAGGGGAATGAAGATGGAGGAGGGAATAGTGTGGAAAAATTGTGAAAAACCCCATTGGGGACAATTTAAAAAAAAACTATCACTGCGTCTCCAGGCTCCAATAATTCCAAAAGTTTACTGCTTTCAAATATTGCTTTATCAGATGCTCACCCCCCGAACGGTTCATTAACAAAGAAAATATTTCCAGCTGGAGTTACACCTGTCATAATTTTAAATGTTTTCGTGCCTTTGTAATGAGAATAAGTTAATACCCGGCAGTAAAGATTTTTGGGATCTTGAATATGAATTTCTGTACAATCCAAAACTACTTTAACGTTCGGAAATTTTTCGAAACACAAGGGCACATTTCTAGAAATCTCTTCTCTCGAGGGTCAAGTAATCGCAACTTCAAGGCACGAACTCAATAACAGTATTGTATCTTTGAACACGCGCGCGCAATGTTCCGGAGTATAAACCTTAAACAACAAAGCCAGAAAAGAATATGACACATTTTGTTTCAATTTTTCGTAAGTCATAACGATCTTATCTTGTAAAGCCATTTTGACAGTGATTTCGCTTTTATCAGTATAAATTGTGCTAGCAAGCTTTACAATACAATTTAGAATGTCAAATGACTGGATCCTGGTAGCTGTGCTCAACTGACTATCGTTTTCAATGAACTGCTTAAACCTGAACACAAAGTTATCACTTTTCACCTGTACTACAACGTCATGAAACTTTTTGTTCTGCACATTTACAGTCGTATCAAAACTGGGTTCATCGGTCGAATTCTCTCCCCCGGATATTGGATTGTTGCTAGTTTCCATTTCCTCGCAGTTTGATTCGTTGTGGCTCATTTCCATTTGCTTCGGTACGGGCGTGGACTCGTTGCTGTTATTTTTCATTTCCTCAGGCGCAGACTCATCGTCCTTGCACTTTTCTCCAGCTTTTTCTGACGTCAATTTCTCCTTTACAGCTTCTCTTTGACATCTCTTTTCATAGCGTTGCCCTTGTTTTTGGAGCATCTCCTCGTTGACAATCATATTTGGCAGATTCAAGGACGGCACAGCAGTCTTCTTCAAGTGGTGACGTTTGCTAGGAATATCTAGAAAAAAACATTATATTAATTTTGAAATAATATTGCACAATGTCTTTTAAAAATAAGAAATTTAATTTTTTTTAAATAATAAGTACCTACATTTTAATAAATATTTCCTTAAAGAGAAAAAATGTTTGAGTAAAATTATATCAAAAGGCTGTAAAAAGCCATTTAATACATAATGTTTGAAGGTTCTGAAAAAAAAACATTTTATTTATAACACAAGAAGACTGCAAGATAACATTTAACGCTGTCACGCGTATTAAGAATCGAGCAACATAACATCGCCGCATTGCCCGTTGCCTTCGTTGTCGGCTCAGTAGAGAAGGAGACAGAAAACAGTATATCTGTTCTCTTCTGCTATCCGAAGCTAGCCGAAACGCCGAGCTCACACGTACGCGGTTTTCGCTTGTGTGCGTCATTCTCCCCACCACGGTTGCGTGTTGCTTGCGACCTGTTTCTAGCATCACTGACTGCTATGGTCCTCTGCACAATTTTAACTTTGGTCACTTTTTTCCACGCTTTCAATTTATCTATTTTTTCCTTTTGACCGAAAAAATTTGTCAAATATACAATACTTTCGTTTTCTTTTGGAAAGGTGTGAAACGTCAAATTTAAGTTTTTATCCGATGTGCTGCGACAATTCTTTATGGCACAATAAACCTTAGACGTTCGGTTCGAATGGGAAGGCAACATAGCATGTTCCATGTTTTAGTTAAATAAAATCTCAACAAATGCAACAGAAGTCAACAACTTCTGTAAATAAAAATAAAGTTTTTTCCTTTCATGGATTTCCACTTTTCTGAATCAAGTTAATAATTAAATAAGTCGTAACTCCTGCGGGATGCGTTTTTGGTCTAACGTTAATGGGAACTTTTCTCATCCTTATGACGAGCCCAATCCAATCCCTGATTTTAACCAACTATTTCAGGACCACCCTGTATACATATATGTATATATGTATATGTATATAATATATATGTATGTATATGGAAATTTCTACATAATATACGTATAAAAATATTAAATTAAAATTATCAAAAATTACTATACATATAAGATATTTAATATTTTATGTGAAAAAATATACACTGAGAAAAGTTTTTTTAATTAAATAAATATGTTACATTTTTGATATTTTTTAAAAATTCTTTTGCTTTTGATAGAAGTAATTGTTTATCTTATTTAAGCAATAATATCTAGTTATAAGTAAATATCAAGAGACACGGTAGTGTCTCGCGCCAAGTACAAGCGCAGCAACAGCGAGACACTCCGGGTATCTATACGCGAGTCGGATAGTTTGAGAGTACTTTAGATTATCAGATCTGAATAAAGGCTAAACTGAGCGAATTCTTAATAGGCTTAATAGATAGCTTGGGTTTGAATTATATAAGGAAAGTGTCTTTACTTTCGTTCTACATGTTGTATAAATAGGCTTATTACGACGCAAAGTCGAAATGTGGAATTTTCATTTTAAGAAACGTCACCACCGTCGTCGCCCTACACGTACATACACGTACACAACACATACAAAGAAATATAGTTGTATTACACTACACGTATATACACGTACACAACACGTGCAACATGCAAACATGTATTAGTTTTGTACTGTTCACGCGCTCGACAGAAGATTGCGCTAGAGATTTGACAACAAAGTGACAAGTAAGTAAATAATAAAAAAAAAGGTTAATACGGTAATATTCTACGTAATGTCTACTATAGCATGAATTTTGATATTTTAATTATTAATTTCTAAAAAAGTCAAAATTAATGGTCCGATAGGACGACGATTAACCATAGTTATACATGTAATGCGGCTATATAATATAATAATAATAAAATAGTACGGCATATTCTCGTGAGTGTTATCATATAATTATACTTTACAGTAACATTATAATAAAGCCAGTGGCGAATAATAAAATATTTGTTGCACGATGCACTATACAGAAACATTATAAAGTCAGTAGCGGACAACCTGAGACGATGTCCCATATCTCCAATATTATATTAATTGGCTTGTATATAATATATAAGGTAATTGTATAAGTGGCGAAACAATGTTCTGTAGAGAGGTATCTCCAGTGTTACATTAATTGGCTTGTATATATTGTATAAGGAAATTGTACGTTTGTGTAAAAAAAATTATCGCGTTTCATGATCATAAAATGTTATCACTTGATATAATTTTTTCAAGTATTTGCGCAAGAATGTATTAATCCAATATTGGCTGGATATTGGAATTTTGGCTGTCTAATTTGAATGACAAGTTTTTCTCGATCGTTGAAGCATGTTCCGCAATATTTAAGTATTAATCTCATCGTTGATACCTGCTGCGCGATTCCAAAAAACGCAATGTCACATTTTATTTACGGAAAGAAAAGATGACAAAGAACAGCATATAATATAATTAAATATTATATCATTTCCAGTACAATGTTCACATGATTCATTGTGTGATTGATACCAACGTGAAAACGTAACATTTAATAAATCATTTAGATTATAACTTTTCTTCTTCAAATTATTAGCAGGAATCGAAATAGCAATATTATTATCAACACTAATTTTTGTATTATCACAAGTTTTGCATCGTTTAGTAGAAGTTACTTGATGTTCTATCAAATTTCTTATACAATCATATTTTTGGCAAAGAGTTGTAAGAAAATCAGATGCACTTCATGAATGATGTTTCATATTCTGCATTATTCGTGAACTGTGAAGAAATATTTAGATAAATTGCCAATAATTTGTCTTTATTACCTTTACTTTTAATAATAGAATTATATAACTCACTTTTTTCGCTTTATGAACTAGATAAGCACCAACGATTATTCATTATTGCATTTAGAAGCACATATTGTCAATAATAAATGTATTAAGGGGATCCAAAACTGACGGCCGAACTCCAACGGTCCGCTGTTTTACCGACCAAAAATTATTTCTTTTTTTACGTTAATCTTTTTATTGGTTGAATAGAGTAATTAATGCTTTTCCACGATTAAAGTACACATAGCAACAAAGTGCGGAATGTCCGATTTTATATTAATTTTATGTTAATAACACGTATTTATGTTATTTATGTTAATACACGTATGCACGAAAACTATTTGCACACTATTCTTTCACTAAGCTTCTAAACTCATTTCTAAAAGTTCACCTCTATTTCTTCATGCAATTTCAAGTGCGGATGGGCCTTCTTTTGTACATACAAACTGCAAAACTTTTATATTAAGTAATATCGTTTCGATCTGACCTAACCTGACGCGTCAGGTCGAAACAATATTGCTTAATATAAAAGTTTTGCAGTTTGTACGTACAAAAGAAGGCCCGTCCGCACTCGAAATTGCATGAAGGAATAGAGGTGAACTTTTAGAAATGAGTTTAGAAGCTTAGTGAAAGAGAATAGTGTGCAAATAGTTTTCGTGCATACGTGTATTAACATAAATAACATAAATACGTGTTATTAATATAAAATTAATATAAAATCGAACATTCCGCACTTTGTTGCTATGTGTACTTTAATCATGGAAAAGCATTTATTATTCTATTCAACTAATAAAAAGATTAGCGTAAAAATAGAAATAATTTTCGGTCGGTAAAACAGACGACTTTAGGATCCCCTTAATGACACATTGTGTGTGATTTGTAATTATCCATTATTTTTACAATAATAGTAGCAATAAAGTTTGAAAGATTTGGATATCTATAATAAGCAAAGATAACCGTCATATTTTGATGGAATATGACGGAGGTGGTGGCGGGTTCCTTGCTATTTATTTAAAATTTATTTAAAGATGTTTAACATATACTACAAAAAAAAATAATATAATCCTTAAAAACTTACCTTTTTATAAAAGGTAAAAAAAAGACGCCAAGTACACGCGCCAGTTAAGAAAAACTGCTATATTTATTTACAAAATAGAGTTATTTTATCCTACAAAAATAATTATATAAAAGAAAAATGCGCCAATTGAAAATATAAACTTTCAAAAATATTAATTAAAAAATAATTTTATTATTACATTAAATACATTATTTCATACATTTAAATAATACTTCAACATATAATATATTTAATTATATTTATTAATTAAAATATATTGTTTTTTTTAAATAAAAAATCTAATTTTTTTCTAAATAAAAAGTACATTTTAATAAATATTTCAATAAACTAGGTTAAAAAATATTTGGTTAAAAATTATATTAGAAGGCTGTAAAAAAACATTTAACGTTGTCACGTGTATCAAGAAGTGACACAGATATAGACATCTGTGTTATTGCATTAACTACATCTGGACAATATTTGACGCATTCTTGAGTTTAAACATTTGACAATTTAGAGTTGCATATGCTGAATTATCGTCTCCTTTTAAAGAATTGTCTATGAAATATGAGGTTGTAATATAATTTTTAATATATGCCTTCCGTACTTCTTTACATTTTTTTAATTTTTTCCGTATGAAGATTATAAATATAAGTATTTTTTTATTTTAAATGCAAAGAAGTGTAATACCACTGAACTATACTACTGGAATGATAACGTCCATAAGAAAAGCATTGAGGCGATCCGGCCCAAGAGAAATAGTTGCGAACGGGTATCTCTTTCCTTTTTTAGCTAGATTATCCTGTAGTAAATATATTTACAAGGCGCTTGAGTAAGAGTGAACGAGAGATACCCGTTCGACATTATGGCCCGTATTCTCAGCTCACATTTATCGCTAAACGTGCCTCTAAATGTGGCTTATAAGCCTTCTGATTGACTACAAGCCACTTTTAGAGGCACATTTAGCGATAAATGTGAGCTGAGAATACGGGCCTATATCTCTCTGTCTAACTCTGGCCGGTTTTCAGTCGTCCGTTATCATTCCAATTCTATAGTTCAGTGGTAATACCAAAAATTAATAAAATCTAGAAAAGAAGTGAGAGAGAGAGAGAGAGAGAGAGAGAGAGAGAGAGAGAGAGAGAGAAGCGAAGAAAGTGTAGAAAGTGCAAGCAGCATGAACAGTTCACTCGTTGGAAACTTGGAAACATAACCTAAAAGCTGAAATTATATCTTCGGAGAGAGTTCGCGCTGGGCGCCGTGGCGAGCACACGGGTTTTAACCTATAAGGCATTCTCGTGCGTTTTATTGGATAGGGGAGTTGGGTTGAGAGTCTTTTTAGAGGGATTTCTTTAGCGTAAAAATAGTAAAGCCGAAACCGGAAAAAGCTTCGCCTCCGGCGGCGAGGGGGGCCGGTATTTCCAGGAACATTTTCAAGATATGTGGTAAGAACAAAGACTTATCGAGCTTTAAGAAGATAATGGATAAGTCAGAGGACAAAGAAAATGTGCTGTCGGACATGCAAGACCAGCAGATAGTGAGCAAGAGGAGAGCCTCGACCGAAGACTTTGACAAGTTCGTGAAGAACAGTTAAGAAAAGCAGGCGAACGACCAAAAATGGACGAAAGTCAAACGCGGTAAGAATGCGAAGCGCGCGAAAACGTTAGAAGACGAAGCGGCCGTATTGGCCGGTGACCCATCCGACGACGCAGTCAGCCAATCAGAAGAGACTATGGAGGTAGAAGAGGAGGATGACACGACTGTGCAGGTCAAAGAGATCAGTCGAGAACAAGTCGAACAAGCATTAAAAGAAATCATAAAAGATAGCAGAATGGAGAAAGCTAGTACTAGTGCTGTTAATAAGAAGCAGGAAAACGCTTCACGGAATAGAGAAATTTATATGAATCTCGATGGTGTGCTAAGAAAGGTAACTGATATGGATTAGAGTCCTATATATAATCAGAGAAGCGCAATCGGTACCCCCTCCACGCTTCCCATGGCCGCCATGTTGAGCCCGTAACTATGTCCATGGGAGTTCTAACCTAAAATATCACATCGATATATCATATTATATCGAAATCATATTGAATTGAAAAATGGAGCAATATTCTCTAATTCGGCAATAATGTATAAGTATTGTTTGTATATTGTATTGTATATTGCTGCTTAGAACCATATTTTTTGGATCATGGTTTTTATGATAATCATACTTATTTATTATATATTTTATATCTTATATATTTTTTAAAAATATTTCTTATATATTTTATTTCTTATATTTTTTACAATAAATGACAATTTATTATGTCTTTCAAGGTTTGTGAACTTCGGTGGAATCTTTGTATAGATTTTATATTACTAATAAGATTCTCATTATCTTCAATTTCTTTAGCTTGCAATGAGGGAACGGCAGATTGTTTAAACCTTCGATTTGTATTCTGCCTTGTGTCCACATAATCTTCAGGAACAAAATGCAACTAACGAGAAATTAAAAGTACATGATAAACATTCACGGGGGGAATGTTTCAACGAAATTTTATATATTCCTATAAAATACCTTACAAATTCTGCTATTAGATTTCAAATTCCAACCGGCCTCTTTAGGGCAATCCAATTACCCCAAGCATTTTGCTGTTCTAAATTGTGTTTTGGAAATGTGTGTATGCGTACTCCTTGTCCTTCTGTTGTTTTACAATTTAATACTTCACATACTCTGACCATTTTGATGATACAAAATAATAATTTCTGCAAAAGACGACGAATTTAATAAGTATATAAAAATATGTATATAATTATAAAATTTTTGATTGACACATGGAAAATAAATAAAAATAGTACAGGTTATGATAATTAACTCATACAACATGCATACTTAATATGTTATATATATTAAAAATGTCTTAGCGATATCTAAAATATTTTTAAAATGTTATTTTTTTTTAGAAAATAACATTACAATTATATTTTTTTCTTACTTGCAGTATGCCGGTTGTGGTTAGTTTGCCCATATAGGATCATTACGGGCCCGACAGGCGGTCAGCCAATCAGCGAGCGGCACGCCAATTGCGCTTCTCTGATTATATAGGACTCTAATATGGATATATCAGATCTCCACAACCATAGAACAGAAAGATTCGAGGACGGATACAAGGATGAATGTAAGATTATTATTAAGTTGGCAAATAAGAGGGTTCAGACTAAAAAAGGTAAGAATTTTTACAAAATATTTCAGTCGCTTTTTAGGTGCAATGTCGTGCCGTACGGGGTTGATATGATTAATCATAAAACGGTCGAGATTAAATTTTCCAATGGTCATGATGCTAATGTTTGCCTAGATTTAATAAACAAGAACAAGGACGAAAGTGAAATATCAGCCAACATAAACAATAGAGGGAAGTTAGGAAGGAGACAGAAAACAGTATTTGTTCTCTTCTAGCCGAAGCGCCGAGTACGCGGTTCGTTCCATGTACGCGGTTTTCGCTTATCTGCGTTATCCTCTCCTCTACGGTTGCTCGCGTCTCATAATGCACACACATTCACATGTGATTTTGTCTCTTAAGGCGTATTTGCACACTCAAGTGAATAATCGTACATGAGCGCTGCAAACGCGCCTTGAGGGACAAAGTTGCTTTGCATGTGTACGTGCGAGCATACGTACGTGAGTCTGAATCTAAAACTGAAACGAAAAGTGTCACAATTCTGATATATAATTATCATTTCTCAGGATTCACTGCACCAATCTTATTCAAACTGGTTGTAATCGAAAGCTTGTATCCACATTATATAATAAAAGTGCCGTTAGATTTTCTATTACGGCTTTAGTTCCTGAAATATCTTAATCGAAAGTTTACTTGACGTAAAATTCCGGATAAGCTACTTGGTAGCGCCGCGGCTCCTATACATAGGCAAAACTGTTGAAAAGCTAGAAAAGAAATTTTTATGTACTTGGTGTCGCGACGCTACTGCGTCGCTTGATTATGTTTTAACACTTATATATATAAGTTATTATGAAGCTTATATTATATAAGTTTCAGATAATTTACACCAGTATACTGATACATCCAACCGAATTCGCTATTATCAAATTTTAATATATGATGAAAAATATAACGTCATAATATGTCATAGCAAATAAAATAAAATAGTAATGTTAATTAGATAATAAAATTGTTTAATAGTTTCCATTTCCATATACTTCAAATTTTTATAGATAAACTTTGAGAATATATAAAGACATCCAAGAGAGATGAAAAAAAACTCATTGCAATTGCGTAAATTCACAATCTTTTTGTATCCGAATATCCGAGTATTTCGGATGCAAACAAATTGTGAACTTACACAATTGCAACAAGTTTTATCTTACATTGTAATATTTTTAAGCGCGGACATTTCAACGTTGCCGCAGGCCTGCAGTAACATTGCAGAAACATTTCGCAACTTCCATGCAATATTACAATGTTTCAATGTAAGGTCTGTGCAATGTTTCTGCAATCTTTCGGTGCTGTATTGATATACAAATAACAAAACATGTATAAAAGGCTAATAAGAGCCGAGCGCGGATGTTGGACGTAACAATCTTGTTTTTAATTCTAATTACTTATTTTGAACTTTTCGATCTTTCCTTTGGCCCATCCTCAGCATGTCAAATTAGTAAAAAATCTACGTGTCAATGTCCGCATCCCCATCTTACATCCATGGTAAGTCCTCACAATAAACGAGGACGAGACGAAGAACACGGCGCGAACGTCCTGACCTCCGTTAAAAAACAAACTGTTAAATTAAAAACAAGATTGTTGCGCCTAACATCCGCGCTCGGCTCTTATTAGCCTCTTTTATACCGGTTTTATTATTTGTATATCAAAGCCTTTTCGATTTATTATAATATGAAAATCTTTTGTTTTTACATTATACAGATTGCGCTAACAAGAAGTCTGCCTACAGAGATATGCTACAAAGATATCAGAGCTACAAAAGATTTATACAATAATATCTAATGTAGGCACTATTAAATTGCAAGAGAAAGAAATAGAGTTACAAAAGAAAGACATAGATGAGAAGATGTCATATGTGATAAAGTTGCAGAAGAGTGTAAAGGACAAATCGGAAAAGATAAAAAAATAAAAAGATGCTTTATTATCGGAAATAATAGAGATAGAGCTAAATGAGTACATCTATAAAACAAATTTATTGCGCCTGATATATGTGCCTGGCTCCTATTAGCCCTTTTCATTCCTGAATTTGTATTAATTCCTTAAGTTCCTTATCTGTTATCAAATGTAAAAGAGCTATTTTATGTTCTAAAAAATAAAAAATAAATACAAAAAATTAAAATAAAAAATATCTATATCAGATTATGTGTAGCGCTTATTGTTGTATATAAAAAATAAAACGTAAAATATAATAGAATCAGCAATGGAAAATAACGGAAAAATTGTAAGAATGTAAAATATTAAAAAAGTACGAGAGCGAGAGTATAGAGCGTGGCTGAGTAACAGTCTCATAAACTGCATATGAGGTAAGGAATATATTCAAAATGGTAAATTTGGCGATTGGTGATCATATTTTTATAACATTATATATTTCACACACACACACACACACACACAGGAAATATATATATATAATTATTATTATTATTATTATATATAAAGTACTTAGCGGCAAATATTGAAGACAAAGCTTGCGCTAATTGCAAGCCGCAAGCTTCTAAAAATGATGCAACAATCTCATAATCAGACTTTTTTACACTCTCACTGCTTCTACTTCTTAAAAAAATGATAGATAAGAACGTTTATCACGAAAGAATAAACAAGTAAATTCAGAGTTCGAAGAAGCGACCATTCATTACTATGGCCACTGCACGACTTTACACTCATCACTCACTGCTCTAATAATAAGAGTGCCGGACTACACTTATATATATTTCGTCATTTTTATACAAATAAATAATTAAACAATATTAATATTAACGTATATTTAGTGTAATGAAATAAAGCTCTTGTTACATTATTAAAAACATATCTTTATCCTGTACATATTAGCTTTTCAAAGTCCTGATTCTGTAATTGTCGAGTTATCCAATCTAAGTTGTCATTAAATCTTTTATATATCATAACTTTGTACATACGCGTACAAATTATTTGATTGAAAAGCTAATATTCCAAATAATAGTAATTTTCCGCCAAACAATATCGTTTAATGCAACGACCAATTTTTATATAATATTCTTCAATCAGCTAAATGAGAATAACACGATTGAAGTAAATGTTCACTATACAATCCTCTTCTCTAATTTTCTTTCAACTTGCATTTACATGTATTTCGAAACGTAGATATCGAAAAAATTGTTGCTCTTGTTTTGTTTTTTCTATACACATATTTTAATGCACAATGACTTTATGCAAGAAAATATATACATGTATATATAAAATACGGGGTCTAAAGGGGTAGTGTACGCGCAAGACATGATGTCGCATCCAGCTAACATCAGATAGCCTCTCCTACTCAATTCCTACTCCCACCGACAAGTGGTGGACCCTGTTATCTGAGCAACCCGGTGGGAGCCCGGGTAACCAATCCCGGGGGAACATGGGATCAAATGCAGACGGGAAAGGAAAAAATGGTCCTCCGAAAAGGGGGTTGGGCGTAAGGCCAACAACTTCACCCCATAAAAAAGTCAACTGTTGCAAAGCCACAAAGCAAAAACCTCGGATGGGATGGACAAGCACGGAGACGACCTGGCTCGACAAAGGACAATGACTGAAAATTCAGCACATGGAACGTCAGAACGCTCCTTAGAAGCGGCAGACTTAGGAAGTTCCACTGGCAGAGGAACTGGAAAAGTACAAGGTGGATATAGCGGCAATACAGGAGGTGAGATGGATGAGGAAGGACATCCTAGAGACAAAGAAGACACCTTTTACTATAGCTGTAACGATAACCAGGGTAACCTAGGAACTGGATTCCTAATAAATAAAAGAGCTAAGACCGCTCATTAATTTTACTCCGATCAACGAAAGACTATGCGGAATCCGAATAAGAGGTAAATTTAGGAACTACAGCATATTGAATGGGCACGCACCTACCGAAGAAAAACCTGAGGAAGAAAAGGACAGTTTCTATGAAGAGCTGGAGAGAGCGTATGAACGATGTCCAAAATATGACATAAAGATGTTAATGGGAGATATGAACGCCAAAATAGGCAAAGAGAATATATACCGAAGGACGATCGGTAAACATAGCCTACATGAAGTAAGTAATGAAAACGGAATAAGGTTGATTAATTTTGCAGCATCAAAAAGTTATAGTAAGCACCTGCTTCCCGCATAAGGATATTCACAAGCAGTCCTGGATGTCGCCGGGGTATGAGACGGCGAACCAGATTGACCACATAATAATAGAGGCCAAACACAACTCAGATATCATGGATGTACGAAATTACAGGAGAGCTAACATTGACTCCAACCACTACCTCGTGATAGCGAAGATTAGATCAAGGATCACCACTATGAAGGAAGAGAAGAAATCAGCCAAAAGAGATTTGAGACAAACCGGCTGGAGTGTGCGGATTGTAGAGAAGAATATCGGCGCGGGATCAGGAAAAAGCTCGTTTCACATGACTCAATGGAGCCATACGAGGGTGGAATGGATATAATCAATGATAAATGGGAAAAAATAAGAGATGCTGTATGCAAAGCACCCAAGGAGACGATGGGGGTGAGAACGGTGAGGAGGAGAGAGGACTGGTTTAACGAGGAGTGTGCAAGGGCAACAAACGAGAAGGACATGGCGCGCCAACGAATGCTAGTAAGGAATACAAGAGCTAACAGACAAAACTATGAATACAAAAGAAGAATCGAGAAACGAACGCATAGGAGATGGAAGCGAGAGATGGAAAATGAGAGAGTGAAAGAAATGGAAAAAGACATACTAACTAATAAACCTAGAAAACTTTATGCAGCAGTAAATGACATGAGGAAAGGCTTTTGCCCGAAGGCGACTGCCTGCCGCACAAAGGAGGGAGAACTGATAACGGATGGAAGAGGGAGAATGGAAAGATGGAAGGAGTTTTTCTCGGATCACCTTAATAATAATAATAATAATAATAAGAATAATAACAATAATATGGGGAAGAGAGAGGTGCAGAGGAATTAGGGCAGCAGGAGCGATTGACGGAAGAAGGAGATGAGGTGATAGAACCACCAACGAGAATGGAAATAGCTAAAGTTATCAAAAAAAGCCATCAAAATGCTGAATAATAATAATAATAAAGCTCCAGGTGTAGACAATCTATCAGGAGAACTATTTAAAGTAGGAAGTATGGAAGTGCAACAGCAAATGGAGAGCTTGCTGAACCAAATATGGAACGAAGAACGCATACCTGAGGAATGGAAGATGGGCGTCATATGCCCGATATACAAAAAAGATGATAAAACGCAATGCTCTAATTATAGAGCAATTACCCTCCTAAATACAGCGTATAAAATATTCTCAAATATCATCTTCAGAAGAATGCAACCCCTAAGTGAAGTACTGCTGGGGGACTACAAATGCGGGTTCAGACCCAACAGGTCAACAACGGATCAAATCTGCACTATTAAACAAATATTGGAAAAATGCCTAAAACGTAGAAACGCACCATATGTTCATAGACTTTAAAGCTGCCTATGACAGCGTAAATAAGAGGAAAATGTTAGTGATACTTAGGGAGCTAGGATACCCCACCAAAATTATTGGACTGGTCAAATGCATGCTTGATGGCACCAGGGCACGAGTAAGGAGGGATGGAACATCTGAGCCTTTCGACATCCATGAGGGGCTGCGACAAGGAAATGGGTTATTAACCTTGCTATTTAATATAGTGTTGGAAGGCGTAATAAGAAGAGCGCGAGTAAGAACAACAAGAACAATATTGAATTTCTTGACGCAGATCCTGGCATATGCTGATGACATAGACATCATAGGGAGAGAGATCAGTACAGAATGTCAGGGACGCCTTTGAAGCGATCGAAAGAGAAGCAGCGAGAGTGGGCCTTAAGATCAATGAGCAGAAGACTAAGTATATGATAGCGACGAACGCAACTGGCAACAAACTGAGATAGAACATTACTATCAGAGGCATGAGCTTCGAAGTACTAACGAGTTTGTATATCTGAGAAGTCTCTTGACAAAGGACAATAGGACAGAGGAAGAAATCAAAAGAAGAATCACCCTGGCCAACAGAACTTACTTCGGCTTAAGCAAACAATTCAGATCCAAGTATCTCTCAATACGGTCTAAAGTGACACTATACAAGGCACTGGTGCGATCCGTTCTCACATATGGAGCAGAGGCCTGGATCTTGACAAGTATAAGCAAACATGCCTGGGATCCTTCGAAAGGAAAGTACTAAGAAGGATCTTAGGCCCAGTGCAAGAAGATGGTCTATGGAGACAAAGGTACAACTTTGAATTGTATGATCACAGTAAAACGGAGATCATACCTATAGTCAGGTTTATCAAAATACAAAGATTGAAGTGGCTGGGCCATGTTGAGAGAATGGAGGAGGGTAGAGCGACGAGGAAGACAGTTTTTGGAGACATGGGGGAAAGAGGAGTAGGGGAAGGCCAAGGCTGAGATGGCTGGACGACGTCAGGGGAGACCTGCGGCGTCTGGGAGTGAGGAATTGCAAAGGAATGGCAGCGAGGAGAGAGGAATGGAGGCAAATGCTGGAGGAAGCCAAGATTCTTAAAGGGTTGTAGAGCTAATAAAGAAGAAGAAGAAGATATATAAAATACATTTACAATATGACAATAGTATACAGGGTGTACGGTAATAATCGCCCCACCCGTCACATGCAGATAGAGCGGATTAAACCGAATAGAAAAGTCCTGTACCATTTTGCGATCTTCGCAATAATGAATGAGAAATTAATTTATAAAAAGCGGCCAATCCGCGCGAGTTCAAACGCGCGGCGAGAAGAAACTTCCCACTGTTACGTGATACTAAGCGCGCGGCGAAAACAGATAACATAATGTTTACGCGGTTGCTAGGCGCACAACGAAGCGGAGAGGAGATCTCTACAAAGGACAATGGTTATGTACACAGCATATCCAGTAGCGCAACTCTCTGTCGGCACCTTTGAAGTTAGTGTTGGCCAAAATGGATTGCGCATGCGCGAAATAAGCGAGTTGCCCGGTAACGCCATCTAAACTTTTCTCTCACTCACTCTTGTTTGTTCTCTTTCTAACTCATAATCATTACTTAAACGTCAGAATAATATAATTGAATAAAACTAATACAAAATACAAAAGAATTATAAATTATTATAATAATACGTTACAAAATGAATAAAAATTTGTAAAGCGTATCATTAATAATGCTATATATAATAATAAAATGTAATGTTAAAATAGTTGGGTACAGCATCTGGGTGTAGACGAGTTCTGACCTTATTAACATTATACCATTTCTCTTCAAAATGTAAATGGCACAGATAACAATTATTATATGCATATGCAGGTCCTTTTGGTTGCAAATCAAGTCTTCCGCATGCTTGTATCCATTGTAACCACCTGTATATGTAGAAATTTATTAATATAAAAAGACGTTAAACACAACTTACTATTAAAAATGTTTTATTTAAAAATTAATTAATGCGTATCAAACCTATCATGATCGTTTGGAAATCTAAAAAAATGTTTCTTCACATTATCAAATCTTTGAGTTCTGGCACTGCGCACCATCTTTTTGCACTCATTTTCTCCATATTAATTTTTATCCTTTTCGCTTCTATTCTAATAATATACCTGAAACAGAGCTAAGATCAAAGTGCTTCTCAAAGAGAATTAGAAACCTCTATATTTATACAGGTTAACAATTCTCTAAGGATAAATCACTTCGACTCAGATCACTTTCACTGTATGTATATATAAAATTCAGTTTCAATTTTCAAATTTCACTTTATCACTCTCACACTGTCACTCTGTCTCACTGTAAATATTCACAGCACTGAAAACAATAAATAAATTGCGCCAAGATGCAATCTATTGCCGCCAATTTCTGCCATCAAATGTACACATGACATTTAAAGAGGCATTTAAATGTGTTGAGGCATTTTAATAGCTCTGAAAGAGACCGAAATAAGTAAGAGTGAGTGAGACAGAAGTTTAGATGGCGTTACTGGGCAACTCGCTTATTTCGCGCATGCGCACTCCATTTTGGCTAACACAAAATCGAAAGAGTTGCGCTACTGGATGTACGAGTGATGCATAACGCTGAACCCCCGCGTGGGCTATCTCTTCTCGCCGCGCGCTTTTACTCGCGCGGAATGGCTGATCTTGTTTAATTTATTTCTCATTAATTATTACGCAGATTGCAAAACGGTACAGGACTTTCTTATTCGGTTTAACCTGCTCTATCTGCACACGACGGGTGGGGCGATTATTACCGGACACCCTGTATATTTATAAAAAATTATTTACATGCATTTTTTACCCATTATTTTGGATATTATATGATAAAATGATAATTTTAATGCTATCGTATTAATACAATGTATCGGACCAGATTCATAGGGAAATATATTAATAGATTTGCTTCAGTTGTAGATTCCCAAATCAGTTTATTTGATTTACAAATAAATAAACCAAACCTAAACGAAAATCAAAACCAAAACTAAAACCAAACCAACACAAAATCTAAAAGCAAGCCAAAACCAAAAATGTCTATTGAAATGTACAATTATAGACCTCGTTTCGCGCCGTTTACAGGAGTCGGTGTGAGATAGATCTCGCTTCGCGTGGAACCATACAATTATAGACCTCGTTTCGCGTTGTTTACAGGGATCGGTGTGGGATAGACCTCATTTTGCGTGGAACCATACAATTATAGACATCGTTTCGCGCTGTTTACAGGGGTCGGTGTGGGATAGACCTTGCTTCGCGTGGAACCATACAATTATAGATCTCGTTTCGCGCTGTTTACAGGGGTCGGTGTGGGGTAGATCTCGCTTCGCGTAGAACTATACAATTATATACCTCGTGTCGCGCTGTTTACAGGGGTCAGTGTGGGATAGACCTCCCTTCCCGTAAAACCGTATAATTATTGACCTCGTTTTGCGCTATTTACAGAGGTCGGTGTAGAATGTACTTCATTATGTTCTTTAGGTTCTTTAGGTTCACAACATTACTCAAGGTGATGACCTTGACAACATATTTCAAAATTTTGGAAATCGGAGGTATGTAGCTCCTTATTACTACATATTTACCCGTCTTTTGGGCACTATTACGATAACTGTGGTCCCCTATTTAGAAGGTCGTTTCTGAAAGTAAATTTGACAAAGAATATGGGAAAAATAGTTTAAAAATTCTATAATCAATATTTAGTCATTTTTTTCAATAACATTTATAACATCTTGCATGATAGTGTGTAGCTTAGGATCGTACGTACTGCCTAAGGTCTTCTGTTGTTTACATTTATTGAACGTAAATATGTAGAATTAAATTTGTAAAAAGTTGTAAACCCATGTGAAACCTCGCTTCGCGTGGAAAGTTGTAAACCCATGTGGAACCTCACATTGCATTAAAAAGTGTATGCGTGCAGGCAGTGTGTTCCACCCCCCTGCGGAGTGCTCCACTACCAAAAAACTAGACACATAGGTTTGGGTTGAACCTCGCTTCGCGTGAAAAGTTGTAAACCCATGTGGAATCTCACTTCGCATTAAAAAGTGTATACGTGGAAGCAGTGTGTTCCGCCCCTCCCCCTACTGGGGGGCTCCACTTCCGAAAAAATTAATTTTTCTTACATAACAGCCAAAATAATTAGTTTATGTAAAAAACGCATATAACCTTTTTTGTAGAGTTTTTCAAGAGTTTCATTTTTGTCTGAAACTTTTTTCTTCAAAATCAATATTTTTGGAGATATACAGTAAAAATATTTGCAACTTTGAGAGGTGGTGGAGGGCAAACGAAGCCTTGTCGGCAATAATCTTTTAAAGTGCTTTATACTCAAATCAAGGACAAGCTTTGATTAAAATTTCAGCACAACCGGAGGTTTATGCTTTTCGGAACTATAGCTGAATAAGGTCTATTCAAAATCCGTTGGAAGATCCTTCCTACAAATTTAAATCGTTTAAACCAATATCTGCAATTACTGTCGAGTGCTAATGATGTGTCAATAACCAACAATGAAGATAGACTAAATTATGTAGCATTCTCTCTCCCTCCCTTCCTTCCTGAGCCCGATGTAGAAATGGATTTGGAATCCGTGCCCATCGACAATGTTGCATCTGTTTCAACGCCTTCTTTCTTTGTTTTAAAGGCTTCATCTTTGCTGCCGATTAAGGAGTCTCTTGATAATTCCCGCCTTGACGCGATTAAAACCAAAAACTCTAAACGCAAGATAGTAGAAAAGAAAAGCTTGTCTGTCTCCACAGATATTGGGAGTGAGTTGAGCGAGGGAGATCGTTCAAAGCCAGGTAAGGCATCCGCTCGTCCGTTGGACGGCAGTGATGTATTTGATTTTCCCTTAGAATCGAACAGATACGACATACCTCAAGAGGTCCTTTTGACGTGGTTATTCAAACTGAACATTCCTCTACCTCTATTGATCCGATCTGTGTAGACCGTCTCCTCTACTCTATCTCCAAAAAAGGCATTGTGGAGACCAGGAAAATAGGTTATTCCTAGATAAATATTCAACTGAAATCACGCGAAGCTGCTAATAGTCTTATTTCTCATTTTATTCTCAAAGCAAAAAATATAAGGCCTTTATTCCTTTCTACAGAACGACAAGAAGGAGTATTATTCGCAACGTATCTCTTGACCTATCAAATGAAGAAATCCGCAGGGGAATCGATAGTGAAGTTGTCGTAACATCAGTAAAGAGGCTCAACAGAAGGAAAGAGAAAAATAATTCCTCGTCCTCTAATGATACTGCACACGATTCAACTTTGACACCTTCCAAAACAATCTTGATAACCTTCAAGGGTCAAACACTTCCGAGGTATTTATACTTGTATATGGTAAGCTACATAGTTGAACCTTTTGTACCCAAAACTTCGCTTTGCTACGCATGTTTACGTTTTGGCCATCTAAAATTGGGAGGTCCTAGTTGTGCACAAAACAAATCGGACACAGCAGGTTGAATGAATCGGACACAGGCTCAATCGGACACAATAAGAAACGGACACACGGCGGCTGCAAACGGACACAGTGATAATCGGACACAATACCAATCGGACACAGTGGCAATCAATCACATTGGCAATCGGACACTGTGTCAATCGGACACAATAAGAAACGGACACACGGTGGTTGCAATCGAACACAGTGCGATCAGACACAGTAGGAAACGGACACACGATGGTTGCAAACGGACACAGATCCGATTAAACAATGTTCCACATGGGTTGCGAGGTCCACCCATATCGACAGGTCCTTTCAGTCATTGACAAGATCTATGATTGTACAATTACATATAGGTTTACAACTTTCCGCTCGAAGCAAAGTTTACTTCATCTCCTAGATAGCATTGTGTGTCCGCTTCATACTGTGTCCGATCGGCATTGTATCCGTTTGCAATCGCCGTGTGTCCGTTTCTTATTGTGTCAGAATGGATCTGTGTCCGATTGCAACCACCGTGTGTCCGATTGCAACTGTGTCCGATTGGCATTGTGTCCATTTGCAACCGCCATGTATCCGTTTCTTATTGTGTCCGATTGGGCCTGTGTCCGATTCATTCAACCTGCTGTGTCCGATTTATTCTGTGTGCAACTGGGACTCACTCAATTAAATCGTTTCACGGCACTTCCATTCTGTTAAGTCGCGATAAAAATTTCAGAAAATATCAAAAGGCGACAAATATCTGAGGTATTTGTATTATGAAATATAGAGTTTCAGGAATTTAATAAAAAGAAGGGCTAATATTGCACAAAGCAAACTAAAATTCATAAAATGAGAATAAATATATACAGGGTGTCCGGAGTCAATCGCATCACCCGTCGTGTCCTGATAGAGCAAGTTAAACCGAGTAAGAAAGTCCTCTACCGTTTTGCGATCTTCGCAATAATTAATGAGAAATAAATTAAACAAGATCGGCCAATACGCGCGAATTCAAGCGCGCGACGAGAAGAGACAGCCCACGCGGGGGTCCAACGTTATGCATTGCTCGTATTTATCCATTGTCCTTTGTAGAGTGCTCCTCCCCGCTTTGTCGCGTGCGTAGCAACCGCGTAAACATTAGGCTTTTATTTTCGCCGCGCGACAAGAATCACGTAAACAGTAAGAGGTCTCTTCTCGCCGCGCGCTTTTACTCGCACGGATTGGCCGCTCTTTTTTATTTAATTTCTTATTAATTATTGCGAAAATCGCAAAACGGTACAGGACTTTCCTACTCAGTTTAATTGCCTCTACCTGCACACGACGGGTGATGCGGTTGACTCCGGACATCCTGTATAAAGATGTATAATATATAAAAATTATTCATTGGCAAAAAGAATTTTCTATATAATTTATATATTTAAACTTGCTTCTCACATTTCTCACCTTTTTTCATTTTACTCTATTCATCACTTACGTCAATGTTTTTCAACTCTTTTCTAATTTCGTACCCCCCTTCGAATTCTCGCCCCCCCCCCCCCAGTGGGTCGCGCCCCCCCGGTTGAGAATCAATGACTTACGTAAATTTTCAATTTCCTTTTAAGGAAAAAAGACAACGAGATTATGATGAATAAGTAATACGTATTACGTCAATTATGGTATTACGGTATTACGTCAATTTAATTGACGAAGAAAAAGGAAAACATAAAGTTCCTCAAAAGGATAATATTTCATTTTATTTGCTACATTAATGTGTAGACGTACGAACGGCATTACGAAATCCAGAATTTAACGCCATTCACAGAATATACGCTTAAGCTAGAACTGAGCAATTTTTACTTCGACAAATTATCGATAGACAATTCGGCGCGGATGTTAAACTGACATGCTCAACGCGCCGGAAGAGGTAACGATTCAAGTTATAACGCCTACTCTGGCGGCAATCTATTGGAAGCCACTCAAGAAACTAAACTGCGTGGCAGTGAATTACGAGGTGCATTGGACGTTAATATTGGATGTTTTTCTTTTAAACAGCACGTGAAAAGTAACTTCTCAACACTACATGCAACTTATAAATCAGCCGGTATAAATGGCAAGTTTTTCACGATAATCCGGCCGCTACTGCCAGGACAAAAATACTTGATATACATGCGTGTATATCCAACCAAGTTCAGCAATTTCTTCACTGACAGTTCGAACAAAATCATTCACATGTACTCGGAACAGAATAATTTAACTTTGAGCGAAGTCAGTACAAACGGTATGAATATCTCGTGGATCCCTAACGTCAATCTGACGATCCATTACATACTAGAATACAAAAATGATGCGATGCAGAAGTGGCAAAAAGTGAATAACATTGAAAAAAGATAATGACAAAATAACATATAGAAAATTTACTGCCGCGAACTGTATACAAATTCCGTTTGATCCTGAAATACCTCAAATATATGGGAAACTTTATATGGCCGCCTGATGGAGAAGAATTTACTTTTGAAACGCTTGGTTAAGCACATAAAGACATTATGATATCATGTATTTACTTTAAGAATGTCTTAATAAATATTTTAAATTAGAAACTATATAATTAAATTTTGAATAAAAGTATGTACTAGAATAAAACGAAGAAAATTAAATTGTTCTCTTGTGTAAAATAGGTAATGCTCCGAGCGCTCCTGGAATACCATTAATATTAAGCATTGTCGTGACTCTTGTCCTAATCTGTGTTTGCTACTTTTACTATTGTAAGTATAGTTGATAAAAATTTCGATTGCAAATTATTTTAAATTTGATATAAAAAGAATTTCTGAAAAGTTAATTTACTTGTTTAAAATGATTTAAATTTGACATTGCATACTTAAATAAGTGTATTATAACGTTATCTAACAGCATATCGACGACGCAAAGAAAGTAACGAAAGTTCTGCGCCCAATAACGACCGATACCGAATTAGCAAACTCTAAACAAAATACCTTTCGTGATCATTGAACCCAACGCTTTGTACGCTCCTAGGTTGCAATATAATCCGGACGAATTTGCCTTGACCATAAGCGAAAAAAATGTAAATTACCCTAACAAAACTTTTAGGTAGCGGCGCATTCGGAGAGGTAAAAACTAATTTCTTATTACTTAAATATAGAAGACTTAAATATAGAAGACCTTGAAGACTTTCCTCAATTTTTTAATCAGAAAATTTTTAAATGAAAACATATTTTTATAAAAATAAATTCAAATATCAAAATTTTTTATAAAAAGTTAAATAATATAAATATTTTTAGCATGCACTTTATTGATACTTATTAATTATAAATTATGTCGCTGGTATTTCAAGGAACCGTTAAAGATTTAGAAGGGTCGGACACAACGCCTGTCGCCATAAAGATGCTACAAATAAATGCCTCCTTGCAAGAGAAAAAGGAATTCTTGGAAGAAGCCAAGCTTATGAGCAACTTTCGACACAAACATGTGCTAAGAATGTTGGACATCTGTTTTGACGCGGATTTATCATTGCTCACATGGGAATTAATGGAAGCTGGTGACTTACTGAAATATTTGAGAGAGAGTCGGACATTGCAACCGTCAGATTCGCACGCTCTGCATCTACAAGACTTGCTCACCATGTGCGAAGCTGTTGCTCGAGGTTGTTGCTACTTAGAAGAACTGCACTTTGTGCACATCTCGCATGTCGAAATTGCCTAATCCGCGAGAAATCGCGAACATCGTATTGTGAAAATCGGCGACTTTGGACTAGCTAGAAATATTTACAAAAATGACTATTACCGCATGGTAAATGCAATTATTTAAAAGGGATAAAACTTTTTTTTATTTTTGCATTGTAATAATATTATTCATCTTTAAACTGATTAGAATGATAACAAAAATATAATAATAGAAAACTATTTTTGTTCGTATATGTGTATAGTGGAAGAGAGATGACTTAACTTTATCTGCACGTAACGCTTACATCGAAAATGGACAACTTCGTTAAATGACTTAGCTACGCTAAAATTGTGTTTTAGGAAAAGAAAACCCCGTTTCCTGTTCGCTGGATGGCATTGGAATCTTTGGTGGACGTAATATTTACTTCATAAAGCGATGTTTGGCATTCGGGGTACTAATGTGGGAAATTACGTCATTGGGTCTGCAGCCCTATCCTGCCAAAAATAATTCCGAAGTATTGCAGTATATGTGTGCAAGGGGCAAGTTGTCGAAACCTCTCAACTGTCCATCGATGTTGTACCAGTTGATGCTACGTTGCTGAAAGGCAGTGAACGATAGACCAAATTTCATACTTTGTCTCGAAAATATCATAACCCTGAGAGAAAATATAGAAGACGCGATACTGAGTTTGGTGGATTTTATCAGACGTACAGCACACGGAACAGAAATTTCTAATGGATGTCCAGTAGACGTCCATCATCGAGATTCGAAACCTCTATTAGACGTCCATGTAATCACGCGTAAACACGTGCCGCCGGCACAACTCATATTCGAAGGCGAAATTATAATACGGGGATTTAAATCACCCAGACCCGGCCGAGATAATTGTAATATCGGACGACTAATAAAGATCTGCATGCACAGTCCGATCCGGTCCACTTGCATACTGTACATATATACACGCACCGCTCGCACATTCAGTTTACATACGCACTGTATATATACGTTCACCTCGGTCGTGCATTCTACTTACACACTGTACATATACATTCACCGCTCGCATATACGAATACACATACCTGCTGTGCATATACACACGCGCTGTTCGCACATTCAGTTGACATACGCACTGTACATATACGTTCACCTCGCTCGTGCATTCATACTATTTACACGCTGTACATATACATTCACCGCTCGCATATACGAATACACATACACCGCTCGCGCATTACTTATACACTGTACATTTACACATTTATGCTCACCACATTCTGTACATGCACTCATCATTGATTGAATAAACATCTTTTCATTCTACGCCCGTTTGGTTGTCTCGTATGCCCTTTCCGAGCCGTCTCGCGAAAGCGGCACATTACATTGGCGCCCGAACAGGAACCGTTCTTTACTCGACCGTACGAGGCAAACGCGTCAAAAAGCGAACTCGCGGACTTCGCGTTTAAGCACGGATTCGACGTTTCCGGGACACTCGAAGATATTCGACATCGAGAGTATCTCGACCAACATCCCGAGGAAGATGCGGACACCGACGCGGCCGCCATCCCGGTCCCAAGCGTCGAGACGTTTGCCGACGTCCGTGAAACACCGTGTACGCCCACACTCCTGTCGATTCCCGCACCGCAGATTCAATACCCGACCGGTCCGCTAATGGACGACGCCAAGGTCATAAACCAGATGCGCAAATGGGGGTGCTGCTTTGACGGCCGCAACCCGATCGCATTCCTTGAGAGGGTGGAGGAATTGAAGACCGCGTACGGTTTCTTGGGAGAACAAATGCTCAAGGGCTTGCCGGAATTACTCCGCGGCGAGACCCTCTTATGGTACCGTAACACCCGCCGCGAATGGTCGACCTGGGTCGATTTCGAGAAAGCCTTCCGCGCGCAATTCTTATCCTGCCGGTACCAGGCCGCGCTCCGCCGCGAAATCGCGGACCGATGACAAAAGCCCAGCGAAAAATTCGCCAAGTATGCGACATATTGACCTTGATGTGCCGCGCCGGAAACTATTCGCGCGACGAACAACTCGACCGGATATACGAAAACATGCATCCCGAGTATAAAATATACGTCCGGTACGATGACGTTACCAGCCTGGCCGAACTACAGGCCCGAGCTACGGAATTTGAGGATATTGAATAACAACGGCGGGATTTCCGGAAGAATGAACGCGCGCCCGCAACTACCGCAACCGCCCCGCCAGAAATGATTGGTCGAATCGACATCGATATGCGGGTTCGAAATGGGATCGAAATTGACATCGACATCGGATCTCTTTTTGTCTCTCATATCGATCTCCTGTCGACTCAAACTGCGTAATCGACGTCTAGTCGACGTCTAATCGAAGTCATGTCGATTTCTATCGGGCCAGATAAATATTGCAGGAAATGATAATAAATTTAATATATATTATATATATAATCAGATAAATTCAATGTTTATTTTAGAACAATAAAAATATTATCCTTTTATTAGTCTTACATCTAACATCACAATTGGTTTAATCACTACCCAACCAGAAATGATTGATCGAATCGACGATCGAAATTTGTAGTCGATTCGACTTAAAAATAGGCTTAAATTTCGATCAGTCATCGATAAGTCTGACGTTTATCTGTTCGATTTTTCAAAAATCAGTTAAATATCTGAATTCCCCTGTATGGGAATCGTATCAGAAATTAAACTGATAGAAATAATTACATATGTTATTAACCGCATTTTATAGGCCATACGCTCATGACAAGATCTCGAATACGGGTATAGAAAATGAATAATGCACCGCGTAGCGGTAAGCGAATAAACTATTTTAATAATAGTAAATAAAGTATATACTGTGCTTTCCAGCTTTCGATGTAAAATTGACTGAAAGACAATAGAAATCTTATAGAAATATTCGTAATTGCTCAATTAATATAAAAACAATTTTTATGATGAAGTCGAAAATGACAAATATATCGACTAGTATTCGACTAATCATTTCTGGCTAGGTAATTTTAGACAAAATTTGCGGCTTTTGAACATAGGTAATAGAAAGAAGCAACTCTTGATGCCAAAACAATTTGATCGAAATCGGCTGATTTTCGATGTCAATTTCGATGTCGATAAATTTTCAGTGAATCGACGTTGAATCGACGTCGATTCGACATCAGCCTTCTCACTGGGCGTCGCCAAACCTATAATCGAGCAGAGTGCTGCTGGCGCTGCAAACAGCGGGGATACACCCGTTTTGATTGTAAGCACCCCCAGAAAAAATTCTGCTCCCAATGCGGCAAGAGCAGCGTGCTAACCCGCCACTATCATCCGGCGGGAAACGGCGAGCGGACCGGGACTGCCGCGACCGACGACCGCAACCCGGAATCTGCATAGACTTTATGCCGCGGCCACACCTGAAAGTTTGAATCAACCGATACCGTTGTCAAGCGTTGCTCGACACCGGATCCGAACTGTCCTTTATCAATGAACGAACCGCCACGTACCTACGACATCAAGGTCACGTTGTAAACGAACAAGAAAAGGGCAGTTGGCCGACGGAACTACGACGCGTATCCCCGACACCGTCACCCTGTTGCTACGGATAGGCTCGCAGACATACCGCCACACGTTCTCCGTGCTACCATCACTAGAAAGCCCAGTCATCATCGGGACCGATCTGTGGGCACGTACCAGAATTTGCATCCCGCCGCCGCCCACCGACCAGACAACGATGCACGCGGCGCAATGCGCAAACACCTGCGGCCTGGCCGCTCGAACGCCCGAGGAGGAACAAAAGCTCCACGAATTTCTCGACAAGGAACTACGGCGATTCGACGACGTACACGGCACCGACAAGGCCGTACATCACATACGTTTAAGGGATACAAACCCAAACAAACATCAAACAACAGGCCGCCAAACCCGGCCATGCAGGCCGTAATCGACCGCGAGATGGAGGAAATGAAAGTTGCCGGGGTCATCCGCCGTCCCACAGTACATGGAGCTCGCCGGTCGTGGTCGTTAAAAAGAAGAATGGCAAGTTTCGGTTCTGCATTGATTTCCGAAAAGTGAACGACGTCACCGAGAAGGACGCCTACCCGCTACCCCAAGTGACCGCCACCTTGGATAAACTCCGCGGAACGCGATATCTAACCACGTTGGACTTAAAAAGCGGCTACTGGCAAGTACCGTTGGCCCCCGAAAGCCGACCAATAACCGCATTCACCATCCCCGGACGAGGGCTATTTTAATTCAAGGTTATGCCGTTTGGCCTACATTCTGCCCCGGCCACATTCCAGCGACTCCTGTATACCGTCATCGGACCGGCGCTCGAACCGCATGTCTTCGCATACCTGGACGATATTATCGTTATCAGCAAGACATTCGACGAACATCTACGGTTACTCCGCGAGGTATTCCATCGATTACGTGACGCGCGACTCCGACTAAATCCAGAAAAGTGTCGATTTTGCGTCGAAAGCCTAAAGTACCTCGTGCACGTCGTCGACCGGAAGGGCACACGTACGGATCCAGAAAAGGTCAGCGCCGTGGCTAACTGGCCGGAACCGCGCTCCGTCAAACAAGTGCGACAATTTCTAGTGATGGCGTCCTGGTACCGGCGGTTTATCGCGAATTTCTCGACCTTGATAGTGATGGACGACAAGACAAGAATTTCAAGATCTTGTCTTGTCTTGTCTTGATTTTTCAAGACAAGAACACAAATTTCTTGTACTTGATAAAATCGAGACAAGACAAGATTTATACTTCAAGATCAAGACAAGACAAGAAAAATCAATCAAGATTCTTGATTCTTGATAACTGAAATTACAATTATATATATTATACATATACATATATATATAATTATAATTATGTAATTGTAATTAATATATTATTGTATTTATTATTGTATTATATATATATATATATATATCGGTTATCTAACACTATAACCACGCTGAGATCCCCCCGTTCATTCTCAATTTTAAATAATTAAATGCAAAATTGAAATTGGTAGAAAAAACAATAAACTTTATAGTTTCATTGAAAACCGAAGTCCCTCCTTATTTTGAATATAGGAAATCTTTATTTGATAAAAATAATTATATTTGTAGCATAATATATTTGTAGTACGTATAATAGTAGTGTTACGTCCAAACTCGGGGAAGGGAGAGTCAATGGAAGGACGTAATCTACGTAATCTCTAAGCAAACGCTCTATGGTGCGTGCTTTCGAGTCGAACGATTTCACCCAAGGGCCCGAACAGGTCAACGATCGGAAAGGTCGCTTTTACGCTGTCGGCAGGCCCGTTCGTTCGGTGGTCCCTTTTCGGTAAAGGAAATGAATCCTTATTACCCGGGACGGGACCTGTGCGATTTCGAAGAGAATGGAAGTGAGAACGGGTCAAGAAATAATTATGAGTCTAATTAATTAATTATTAAAAATTTGATTTATTCATGACTAAAGAATATATATATAATTATATATCAAATTCGGTTATAATATAAAGGATTCTTATATATATATATATATTGTGGAGAGTGTGAGTGTATGTGTGTGTAATGGCGCGGGTGTTACATAGGTTCGGAGGTCGTCAATCGGAATATGGTGGGGGAGATTCTAAAGCTTAAATTTTAATTCCGATTGGTTTTACAATGCGAAGTAAAGATAAAAAAGAAAAATAAAATTGGAATGTGTAAATGGGTTATGTAACGTATGGGGAGTTATTGGATCTCTTCCAGGGAAACTGTGGAGGGGGGAAATTTCCTCCAAAGAATTTGGATAGAAACTCCGATTGAGTGAAGGCGGCCGAGGATGAACCACGGAACAAGGGTATCTGGAGGACTTTCAATTAACGCTTTGCGTAGTTCCTCATGGTCTACGTCATCAGGCCCTACGCAAAATATTCCCTCCGGTAGAGGAAGCTCAAGAGGAGGGAATTGAGATATCAGCAAGTCGCGAAACTGATCGTTGCTCAATTCTCTCTCGGGGAGAGAAAACTCTGTCCCGGAATCGGACGATTCGTCATCGATCTCGATCAATTCTGGATCGCACGACTCCCGTTTCAGGAATCTCTTTTCTTTGTCGAGGTCGTGTAGTTTTTCCTCGAAAAGGGACTCAGGACGACGAGGGGAGGAGAAGGGGGAATCTCCGAGGATAACAGTCGAAGCGGAGGACGGGGGTCTTAGAGGAGAGCTGATTTGTTTTGGAAGAGAACAAGGGGAATCGGGGAGGGGGATCGAGGAGTATCGGAGACTGTAGGGATCGGATATATCGTTATGAGTGTCGCTATTACTATTATCTACGCTGTTGTTTATTGAGGATAAAAGAGCGTATTCTGCCAAAGCCCGAGCCAATTGTTTTCTAATTCGCCTGTTGCGACGGTTCCGTTTATATTTAATCGCCGTTCGCGATCTTCGTTTATTGGTATTCTCCACTGAGAGAACAATAATAAAAATAGTGGAGGGAAGAATCGCAATTGGTTGAGAAACAATTCTTGGGTTTAGTTTAGTCACAATTTGATTTAAAATTTATATATAAATTTTTGTATAGTTAAATATGTATATACATATGTATTTTTTTCTTGACGGGAATAAAGACGTGGGGAGAGATTGGTGAGGAAAAGTCACAGATCCAACGCTACGAAAGCGGGGAATCTAGAATGACCATTGGGAAGGTCACGGATCCAATGCACCGAAAGCGATGAATCAGGAATGATTGTTGGAAAGTCACGGATCCAATGCAGCGAAAGCGATGAATCCGGAATGACTTCTTAAATGCAGGAAGTTCTCGGATAGATAAAGAAAATTCGGAAGGAGAGTTTCGATTATTTTAAATGTGGGTAACTTATCAAATTTTGATAATTAATTGGAGATTATTGATTGAATTCGGATAATCTATTTATAGTGACAAATAGTTTTAATTTCACTTCTAAACCCAAATACTATTTCAAAGAAAAATATATAATGGAATCTCAAACGATTTAAATCACTTACTACTTATTGAGAGCGGCGGTATTGAGGTGGAAAACTTAATCTTTGGTGTCGAGGTGGGCTCGGCCTCAGCGGTGTTGCTCGTCGTAAGCCTCTAAGTCGTTCTTGTGAGCACTGTTATCACTGCACTCACTCGCGGATAATTCTTAATGGGTAAATGCTCTGAATCTTTTTAGAAATGTAAAAACTGCTGCCGAATATAATGATCTTGGACTGTAAACTGTGAATCTGAATCTAAATCTGAATCTGAATCTGAATCTGAATCTGAATTTGAATCTGAATCTGAATCTGAATGCTGCGCTCTGCGAGAACCTCGGTTTATATTTCGTTTTTGGTACACGCCCTCCGCTTAGTCACTCGAAATTTTGAATTAGGATTCTTAATTATTCTTCTCACGAATTTTAATTACTCCCTCCGTGGGGTAAGTTAGAAAGATGTGACGAATCGCAGGGTTTGTTTTAGTTTCTACGAATCGGAGAGCGTCTTCCAAAATCGAGAAATTCTAAGAATTACGGCTTCGGTGACAGCGTTTGTTCGCCGTAATTTATGTTTAAGGAAGCGCGTGATGCACCCGCTAATGAAGAGGGGTTGACTTTTACTACCCTCTTGAGACAGCGATTATGCGTATGTCGCGTCTACTGTCCGAGTGCGCGTGCAGCTTTTAGGCGCCAACCCGAGGTTATAGGTGTCCGTCTTTTGTTTTGTTATAATTTATTGAAGATCTCTGCCGTGGGAAAGTGTCAGTTTGTCCATATTTTTAGTTTGAACTGTCAATAGGTCGCCACTAAAATATAGACAGAGTGTCACAGAATGTCTCTGGAATCTTATTTTTATGGCTTCTTCCCTTTCTTTTTAATTTTTGCTCCAGATTCTGTCTCGTAAAAATGTCACGGTGTCTATATTTCCATGAGTTTATTGTGTCCGTGTGTTTATTTCCTAATCGTTCTGGCGTCTACGCGGCGCATTTCCCATAATAAATTCAAAGAAATTTTGACTTTTATGATTTTTCAAAAGTTGCACGCGCTCTCGAATCGTGGGAAAGAAAAGAATCGTGGAGTCCACAGGACATAACACTATAATACTTACTTTTATCCATTCTATATTTCTTAGCGAAATGATTTTTATTCGAGTCACTAAGATCACGATCCATTTCATTACTTATGCCTTCAAAAGCGTTCCTTTTTTTGGGCAGGCTACTTTTTTCATCCATGGCAGTAACTATTGTTGAATTATTATTAATTATATGAATATTCGCAGTGTAATTAAAGGTTTCTTCACATAAAAAGATTCAGTTGATGTTTCGCAAGGCCGAGATGACGACTGAACTTCACTTGTTTTTAAAACATTGGCCGATCATAAAGAATCGTGTATGTACATGTGCGCTCTGCGCTTCGGTTAGCTTCGGAGAGTAGAGAAGAACAGACATACGAGTATGTTGTCCGTCTTCTTCCCTCTTTCCAATTCCACCAAGTAAGCGAAGGCGACGTTGAACACGTATTTCACATACGGCAGCGTTAAATGCTTTTCCCCGACTCGTAGCCTTTTTAATAAGTATATATAAGTATATACTTATATATATGTAGCAGCATGAATTTTATTCAAATTTTTGAATTTATGAATTTTATATATTTAAAAAATAAATAAATTAAAATATTTTATCATGATTTTTTATTTATGATTTTTAACATAAATATTATAATCAGGCCTATAATATATTGCCTTAAATTTTAATAAAACATTTAAATATAAATGTTTGTGTCAAATTATGATAATATTTAACGCAAGGCAATACTGTGTCTCTTAATATTTGATATTCATATTTACTCTTACCAGTAATACAATTTTATGTTTTAATAACACTTTATAAAATTTTTTATTTTTTTGTTCTGTTTTTAGTGAACATTTTTCTGTCAAAAACATTTTTTTCGATAATTTTTATAAAAATTTTCAAAAATAATAAAATTGGGATATTGTAAATGAATATTTATAGATATTATAAAAGTATTAAGAATTTGCAAGAATCTTGCAAGAATCAAGAATCAAGACAAGAAATTGATTGTCGAGATCAAGACAATAATTCTTGATTTAAAAATATCAAGACAAGACAAGTATGTCCGATTCTTGTTTTATCTTGTCTTGAATCCATCACTAGACCTTGGCAGCTGACACGACTTACAAAAAAAACGCGCGATGGACCTGGGGACCGGACGAGAATGCCGCATTCCGCGCGCTTAAAGAAATGCTGATATCCGCGCCCGTGTTCGCGTGCCCCGACTTTTCACGGCGTTTTATCCTCCAGACCGATGCCAGTACCCATGGCCTCGGGGCAGTACTAGCACAATACTTTGAGAACGGCAAACGGGTCATTGCTTACGCAAGTCGTACCTTGAATGGAGAAAAATTATAGCGCGACCGAACTAGAGTGCTTTGCCGTTGTCTGGGGAATATGCCGCATGGAGGGCTACTTAGAAGGGTACGCTTTCACGGTCATCACCAACCATCAATCGTTGAAGTGGCTGCAGCGGTTGGAGAGCCCTACCTGGCGGCTGGCCCGATGGCTCTTTGAAATCCAGCAGTACGACTTCGACATGAAATACCGACGAGGCACTCTCAATCGCGTCGCCGACGCGTTGTTGCGGCAACCGGAGGTCTGCGTAATAAGACCAATTCAATGCCGCTGGTACCGCCGACTCCACGATAACGTCACCCGGGATCCGACCAACTATCCGGACTATCGAAGAGGACGGCCGTCTGCAACGACACATCCTCCACAGCCTTGATTTCAAGAACAACCCCAGCGCCGCACAATGGAGTGCGTTCCGAAAGATCAGAGACGAGATGTCATTCATCTATATCACAACGAACCGACCGCAGGCCATTTGGGGATCGCCAAAACAATCGCGAGAATAGCCGAACGACACTATTGGCCCGACATGTTTAAAGAGATCGCGGCTTACGTACGGAACTGCCAAAATTGCCAGGCGCACAAGGCGTGCAGCCTCGGTACTATCTGACAACGGGACGCAATTCACGTCCGCGGACCTCAACAATCGAAGCTTCGGCATACGGCACGTCCACGCTCCGGCCTATGCGCCGCATTGTAACCCCGTCGAACGCACAAACCGAGGGATAAAAACCATGATCTCGCAGTTTGTCGACCGGGACCACCGAGACTAAGATGAGACGATACCAGCTCTCCAGTAAGCATATAATACCGCCACGCACGACGCGACTGGGTATACACCCGCCTTCCTCAATCATGGACGCGAACTCGTGCCTCCACACCACGCCGCCACCCAAGATGACGACATCGAAGAACCCGACGTTATACGAGAACGTTTAGAAGAAGCATATGAATTAGTACGCGTAAATCTGGCCCGCGCTTTTCAGCGCCAAGAAAAGTACTATAATCTGCAACGACGAGATTGGAAACCGCAAGCCGGGGAGTGGGTATGGAAGCGAGACTATCCGCTGTCCAACCACGCCATGAGCTTCAACGCGAAACTCGCGCCGAAATATGTCGGCCCGCTGTAACTACGTCGAATAACGAATCCATGTCCGCGAAGAGAAAATAGAGAAAACAAAGGACAAACTAAAACAGGTTGATTTTGTGAAAAAATATACGAAAAATCTGATATAGATGAAGACATTTATTACATTGTTACCATTGATGTGTTCAAAATGAACATTTTACTGATCGATTGTAATATCCGCCAAAGTAAGGTCGAACGAACGACACAAATAGCGAAGATAAAACATTATAATCCTCAGATCGACAAAAATAGCGAAGATGAAACATTATAATCCTGAGATCGTCGACCTAAATTTAAATATGTATGACAAAGTATCAAAACACATTTGTAAGGAAAGGAGGCCCTCAAAAATCTCTGCGTTTCAAGGACCGTCAGAAAAGCTCTCATTGGAACAAGCATGCGTCCACGAGATCGACAAGATCAAGCTAACATGTTCGTTAAAAGTGAGAAGAGTGGCTGGTCGTCTAAAATTTTTTAGTAAAAAATAGGAATTGATCACTAGAAATAAAATTGTTCTCAACTTTAATGAATGCAATCTCAAACAATATTCTTATTAACTATCATATTTAATTGTTACTTATTTTTAAACTGTTTTATATCATGATACAAGTTACAAATTTGCAGAAAACCGTTTCTACAGTCAATAGAAACAAAATTTTCGATTAGTTGAAAAATGGTTTAAATGGATACTAATTTCAACCATAAACGATATAGCCGTCTAATAGTCGTCCTTTCGAACTGCCATTTCTCACTGGGGAGATCTCTTTGCCACAAGAATAAGGGAAAATATGCCTCAAAGATGTGAGGCAATTATTTACAACGGCGACGACTGGACATATTATTAATATAAAAGCATTTTAGTTTCAATCGAGTAGAATGGATGTATGTATTTTCAGTTTTATATAATAAATTTTTCTATAAATTAAACTGAATACGTTTTTCTTATTGTTAGACAGACTGTATATATATATTTTTTTTAAATAAATTTTTAATAATTAATTATTTACTACATGTGTGATTTTATAACCTAACATAATATAACATATATAACGTAACATGATTTTTTATAACGAAATCGCCGGCCGACAGTTCGCAAACGTTTATCGATTATTTATTTAGATATCAATATCTGCCGGTGCGAATGAAGAGATGACAGATCATCTTAGATCGGGAGATGCAGCATTCAATATTATTAATGACTTCCTGTTGAATCATCTCTTGCGTTTGAAATAATTTTATGATTGCATAAATGTCTATGACTTTTAATATACAGTTTGACTATTTTATAATCTAATAAAACTGATACACGTATAAGGCATATTACCGTGAGCTTATTCTACCCTGTCTTGCGTAACGTCTCCGAGACATGTTGCTTGAAACACGTGTCAGCACTCTAAGTACATTTTTATAAATGTGTGCATCATGATCTTATTCATTGTACAAGAATTCTTAATAGTGATTGTTTTACATCTATTTGGATTGTAAAAAGCTCGAGTTTTTCTAACTTGTCGAACCAATGGGGCCTCAGCTTTCCAGTATCTATTTCTTGGCTTACTAACCGGAACCCGATATAATGAGGAGATATTGCGACACATTAGATTCCGCACATCGAAATCTTCCACACTGCGAAAATGATGTGAGACACATCAGCCCAGATTGATTTAATAACCAATTATCTATTTTAATTTTGTTGCGATTTTGACTGCGAATTTTGACTGCAATTTTTATTTATGCTAATTGTTTGTACAACTTTATTGTTCGATTGTGCTGAGGAAGGTCCAAAAAAGAAACCAAAACGTTCGCCACTCTTTTTAATGTTTTTATATTCACATTAATTTTTATTTATAATAAAATGCATGCGCCTCAATTACCGCGCGGAGCTCTTATTGCCAATTTCACGTTTTGATTGTTTTTATTTTACCTTACTTTCATTAACAAAATAGATGTACTTAAAAATAACTTATAATTAATTCTTCTATTTACAGAATCATTCTTTATATAATTTGCTTTTAGCTTAGCAATTTGTCTGAGAAATTAGTTAAGTTTCAACATTCTATATTGTTATTATGGACTTTCATGAATAGATTTTAAATAATTTTGAATATTTGTGAGTTATTTCTAATTGTTTGTAATAAAGAAAGTTATTTTTAATAAATTATTATATAATTTGTGATTCCATAAATTATGGCGCAAATATTTCTTATATCTATATCGAGACATTTAAATCGATTATCTAAAAAGTTTAATTAATCGTCAATTAAATTCTTAAAGAACGAATGGTATCTTAAGCGTAATTGTAAAAAAGTTCATTTAAAGTTCGCTTACAAGTTGGTTCTAGAGTTGGTTGACTAGAGTAAAAGAATTAAATAATCGTTCTATATTCCATAGGTATAACGTAAGAATAAAAGCAATATGTGATTATTAACAAAAATATGTTTTTGAAAATGGTGGGACATCACATCTCCTTCCTTATTTAAGATCGAACTGCGATGTGCTCGTAGGAATTTGTTCGAGATCTTTTAATCGATCTCAGATTTCAATATAAATTGATGTCAGGAATAATGTTTTGTGGTTGCTGATTCGATGTTGGATCTGGCATTTTCATTCATTTCTGGAAACTCGTCTGTGCTGGCGGTTCTGTAGGCAATGCAGGTTGTTTTTCGGGTGCAGTAATGATGCGTCGTTGGCTTTATTGTTGTTGTTTTTGTTGATAGATCTATGTGCAAGGTGGAGGAACAGATGAATAAAGAAACTCCAGATAGCTCCAAATAAATGCATACTCTAGCCATAGGCGGTATGTAAAGCGTTTTCGTGAATAGCCGTATCGATAACAAGTTTTATAATGTGGACTAGCAGGATGCTGCGAATATTCCGGAGATTGCGGAGCCAATTGTAACGAATTCATTGCACAATTTGGAAGCGGCACTCTCAACTATTTTATTGAGAGAAGCTTTATCCAGCGGATTGCACATGGAGACCACATTCATGTCGATGGAATGGCCAGCAAATTCTCTAGTTATTGTATTGAGGAGAGCAGGTTTTTTGCAGGTAACATATATGGTCTCTCAGCTTCTCTATGTTCTTTTCAGAATATATTCCATTGATAACAAGAGGTCCTGATGTCAAAAAATCCCAGCATGAAGTTATACATTAGTTGTAACTGTTATAGAGGTAGTTGCTTCACTTGTGGATCTAGCGTAAATTAGACCCAAGTATCTTCAATGCGATACATTGTAGGTAATTCATAGTTGCATTCTCTCTGATTCCCGAATTTGGTGATTAACCGAGATTTGGCAGTGAGGATCAGTGAGGTATTGCGTGCAGTTAGTTTGGTGTAACATTCTTTTGTTTTCCTTACTGTAACGTCCACAAGTATGCATTTGAAGATATGCGTAGGTATACGTTTCTCTAGTTGTGACTGTTATATAGTCTGGTCCTATCATAAGCCGATATGCGAACTTATCTAATTGAAAAGTGGCAAAAGACAGAGCATTAGTTATCACTTGTCTTTCTAATTCACATCTTTGTTGCACGACGTTATGAAATAACGAGGTCATCAATAGGTCACGAGGTCACATCTATAGTTGCTCGTCAACGATTGAACAATATGTTTCCAAACAAATGGATAGGCAAATATGGCCCACATCATTGGCCAGCACGATCACCGGACCTCAGTGTTCTCGATTACTATTTGTGGGGAAGAGTAAAAGATCTGGTATACTGCGAACGCCCTACGACAAGAGATAATATGATTCATAGAATACGCGATGCTATTCGTTCTTTAGATGCCGATGAAATTCTTTATGCAACAAATAATTTCAAGAAAAGAATACGTGCTTGTATTGAAGAAAACGGTAAACATTTCGAACATCAAGCCTAATCACATGTAGCATCTAGCAATATATTCACACACACACACACACACACAGAGAGAGAGAGAGAGACGCGCGCGCGCGCACATACAAAAGAAATGTAAATCCGACCGGGCAACCTCCACGCGGTAGACTTTGAGTAATGCTAATGCCGGCGGTACTGTAACTTTCAAGCTCCATAACTCAAAAACTACTTAATAAAAAGAGACTTAATTATAGTATTTTGAAAAGCTCTCGAGACAAGCTACAAGAGTATGGAATGAAATATAGGTGCTTCCATTTAAAAATTTCAAGATCATTTTTATATGACCTTGACAACACTCTTCAAGGTCATACTGATATTGCTACGTAATGCATGAATCCCTACAACTTTTGTCTGAAACATTTTTGTCTGCCGTGCTCAGTTTACGATATAATCGGCTGATACGGGTGGTTTGAGACACCCTGTATATGTATATGCATATATATATATATATATATATATACATATATGTATGTATATATGCGTATAAGGGGAAAAAAGTTGGTATGTGATAGTACATCTCATGATATGTTTATCTTGTTAATCTTCAGCATAAAGAAACTAGTCTAATATAATTGTGTCCTTATAATTGTGACAAAAATCATAATAATGAAAAAATTGACGTGAACTATTCGGAGATATGTACCTTAAATCATAACTTATTCATTTATAGAAAATAAGTATGTGTACGTTATTTGAACTCTAAGGTATGTAATAATGTATGTCGATAATCTATAGATCCATGTGTCATCCATAGATAAAATTAAAATTAAATATATTGATTTACAATGCTTCTATTTTATTTATTCAATTTCGTGACATTGTATTATATATTTTCTTACAGAAAAAGAATCGGGTAATTTCCCGACTAAATGGTTTGTTTTGGTAATCAAAAATTTTATTCCTAACAGCACTGATATCATTTGAACATTCTATACTCATACTGTGAATATCAACCGGTAGCGTCGCGACGCCAAGTACATAAATACTTCTTGTTGTTCTGTCTTGTCAACAATTTTACCCATGTATACGGGCCGTGGCACTACCAAGTAGCTTAGTCGGAATTTTACGTTCAATAAACTTTCGATTAAGATTTTTCAGGAACTAAAACTGCAATTAAAAATCTAATGGCACTTTTATTATGTTATGTGGATACAATTTCGATTACGACCAGTTCGAATAAGATAGGTGCAGTCAATCCTGAGAAATGATAATCGTTATATCAGAATTGTGACATTTTTGTTCTTCTCCATAAGATTCAGATTCACGTACGTATGCTCGCACGCACACATGCAAAGCGATTTTGTCCCTCAAGGCGCGTTTGCAGCGCTCATGTATAATTATTCGTTGGGTATTGCAAATACGGCTTGAGAGACAAAATTATATTTTGCATATGTGCATACGTATATGAAAGAAATTATTAACGATTAAGAGTATCGCGGAATAGTGCACAACAAGGAAGAGAAGTGGTATTATATTGAGCAAAGTTAGGTTATAATTATTATGTTAGCGAAACTAAGTGAATGCTTAGTGAACACTTGAATGAATCTGTACCTTATGAATTAACACAATTAAAAAATGAAAGAAGGCAGTAAGAGCCAGCGCAATATGTAGGGCGCAATGAAATTTATTTTAACATTAGATTAAAGTGAAATTATACGAGAGAAACATTAAAATTTATAAAAAAATATAATTTATAAAAAGATTAGTCTAAATCGCTAAACGTTTCGGCGCTTTTTTGGCCATCTTCAACGCAACAAATATAATCATAAATAACATAAGTAAAGTCAAACGCAGTCAACGGTTGAATTATAATTAAAATATATAACGTCAGTCGAAAAAATAAATTCAAAGTGTAGTCTTTAATGCGACGCATAAGTAGCTTCCGATGCATCACAGGCATCCTCGGAATTAGATACTCCTCAGTTGATAGGCCAAGAAGTTAAAAATAGCTGTGGCGTTCTTTCCTGTGTTTTTTTTATATGCCAACAACTCAAGTTTTAAAGAAGCCTGTAACGAAATAGCAACACATGCGATCTCAAGATGGACAGTAAGATAATGCATGCATTTAGTCGCTGAGAAGTTGTAAACTTACAGATGATGTAAAAGCACAGGAACCGAGAGTATCGCTATAATGACACTTAAAGCACGTGATTGTTCTATCTCCATGACGTTTCGTGAGACAACGTTTTTACTTTAAGTTTCGCAAGTTGAGGTATACAAATAAATATGTTATGTATTAGCTTTTAAGTAGGGTGCCTTCAGAATTGTAACGATCCACCCTCCGCGATCGTTTCTACCCGGCCATCGTCCGCCGGAAGGTTGCCGCCCGGCGACCACCAGCCGGGCAAAATGCAGCGTCGCAATGAGCCCCTCTTAATTACTGCAAGGCGCGTTCGAATCGGGCCGTTGTACGGCCGCCGACGTTCAAAGCCAGAGCCGTTGTCTCGGCACTCCCGAACCGCTCCGAACATCGACGGAGAGCGCCGAGCATCGGTCCCTGCCGCACCACCGCCGGAACACCACCGAATTCGTTCGGTAATAATTACCCCGATTAGGGGAACAATCGGGCTCAACGAATACTGCCGAAATTACCCGAACGGGTAATTTCTCCGAATAAAAAGGGCGATCCGGTCCCGAAAAAGACACTCCGTTTCCTGCTCCGCTCAGAGTCTGTACGACGCCTGACACGAGCTCTGAAAACCCGATAGCTTCTCCCAGGAGATAAAACCAGAGGTTGGGCGCACCCAGCCTCCGCCAAGAGCTTGCGACATCTCCAAGGAAGGCTTCCTTAAAACCCCTTACCGGATCTACGAGGTCGGGCGCACCCGGTCTCCGCTGAGAGTTCTCAACAGATTCGCAATCCTCTCGCACCTCGCGACGACGCTAATCCACGGGTAGGGAGTCACCTGCCGCCGACGGGAGCTCCCGTCTAGTCGTCGCATCCCGCTAGCATCCCGACCGAAAATCTCTCACCGCGTTGATTACCGCGACTGCAAATTAGCGCATTCTCAAGACCAACGCTCTCACGACGCGCGCTCGCGCGCCCCGCGCTCTCGCGCTCTCTCGCCAGCGCTCTCGCGCCGCGCGCTCTCTCGCCGCGCGCTCTCTCGCCTAGCGCTCTCACGCTCCCGCGCCCGCGTGCCCGCACGCCCCGCGCCTATCGCACTCACGCGTATACAAAGCGCTCGCCCGGCGTTTAAAGAGCCGAGAGGGACGCAAAAACACGAAACAACAACTCGACCCGCCGCTCAAGTTCCACGAACTTTAAAGCGCGAAATACCGACTGCATTTATGTGAGCTCGATCAAATAAATAAATACTTTCACCGTACGATCCGAGCCGGCCGCTGCATTACGAATCCACACTTCGTACACACTGTAATTATACATACTGCTTGCCTTCACGTATACATACGGAACATTCGCACACACATTCTTACGCACTGTAAATATACATACTGCTTGCATTTACGTACACATACGGACCATTCGCGCACATATTCTTACACACTGTAAATATACATACTGCTTGCATTCACGTGTACATACGGACCATTCGCGCACATATTCTTACACGCTGTGAATATACATACTGCTTGCGTTCACGTATACATACAAACCATTCGCGCACATATTCTTACACATTGTAAACATAGATATACCGCATACACGCACACACACACACAGCGTTCACACCTATTTTACACACTGATACATTCTCATTTTGTACATGCCTTCTGATTAATACAATAAACAATTACACATCATAAACACACGTCTGGTTATCTCGTACCCTCTTTCGAACCTTGATCCCGACTGAGCGCATACGAGCCGTGCTCGAAAAGTGGCACGTTACAGAATATTCGCGGTCGCGAGACTGTTCAGGCACATTCCTTATATAAAGCAGCGTATCGCCGTTAGGAGAAATTTGGCAAGTTCGCAAAGCACGTGCTTTGCACGCGTGAATTCCGTTTCTGCCGCCGACACAGCCAGCCACGCGAACTGAGATAATAAAACTCTTGTGTGAATCCACAATTAGTCGTAGAGTGTGTTAATTACATTGAGAGATACAATAGTTGTCGACGAGGATGGGATCCTTTAAATAAACCACCGTACAAGAAGTTATACGACACGCGTTGTGTGCGTGCGTGCTGGTTTTGGAGCAGCTACGTGGACATTGTGAGTACGTGGCGCAGAACGTTCTAGAAGGTCGGCTCAGCGTCAGACAACGATGCCTGCGGAAGGAAGCGAAAACCTGGGCGTGGAAATTTCCGGATTAACTACCTTCGAACATTTCCCCGTCAAGTAACGGGGCAAGCTTCCGGATATGTACATATGTATGTGTGTATGTATGCGTGCGGCGGTGGTTCCCGCCCAAAGGGCGGTCTCCATGGCACTCAGACCTTAAGGCCCATTATACCTTCCGCAGGTAATTCGCGTCGTCCCTCCTACAGAGGCCACCCCCCTCCCTGCAGAAGTGAAGGATCGTCCCCAGAGGTATCGACTCGATGTCCTTGGGATCCAGAAAGTGAGATCCCAAGATCTGATTTCTTTTTCCTGTCTCCATCGGACAGAAACATAATATGTGCAGTGGAGTTTCCTCCTCCTGCTTACACTTCCTGCATCTCTTGTCCTTCTCCAGTCCAAGTAGGTGCAGGTGTCTTCTGAGTCTGCAGTGTCCCGTCAGGACACCCATTGCTTTCCTCAGCGCAGCTTCCGGACATGATACAATATATGTAGATTTTTTCGACCCAAAGCAGCAAACTTTTTAAAGATGGCTACAGCGGTTGAAAGGAGCTTTCGGAGTATTTCAAATACAAGAGGGGCACGAGAAGGTCGCTTATCTACTGCATTTCCTTGGCGTAGAAGCATTTGGAATCCTTTGCGATCAACTGGATCCAGAAGATCCATATCAAATACCTTACAACACTCTGTTAAATAAGTTAAAGGAATATTACGGCCTGGAGCCATTACAGATAGCGGAAATTTTTGTTTTTCGTAAGCGGTTGCAATTGCCGGAAGATAGCATCCAGGAATACAGAACAGCGTTACAGAAGCTGTCGTTACATTATAAATTCGGAGAATATCTAAAGACTGAACTCAGGAATCAGTTCGTGTATGGGCTGCGGAATCAATGGATCCAAGATCGGTTACTGGATACAACGAACCTGACAATGGAATCAGCCCTGAAGACGGCCAGCGGGATGGAGTTAGCATAAAAGGTCGTAAACGAGTTGAAAGCGGAGACAGCAATCGTTGTGGATTTTGTCGGAGCGGGCATCAAGGTATCCAAGAAGAAGACGGACGAAGAGGTCAAACGGAAGGGACAACCGAAAAATCACAAAAATGGAAAAAAGACAAATTCGTTCGGCGAAACGCAAAAATCAAAGCTACAATTATCACAAACTAATGATGTTTCTTGTTACAGGTGTGGACAGAATCATCTGGCGCCTGATTGTACTCTTCCTCGGCATAATAAATGCCACGAGTGCGGTGGACAAGGACATTTACAGAAAGTCTGCAAAAAGAAATGTAAAACCCAGCTGTTAGAAGAGGTTTACAGACTGGAGGAGATGGAACATTCTCATTTCCGGGATAAATTCACGGTCTCTTTCTATCTGGGGAAGCTGCGAGTCATCCTCGAGATAGATTTGCCGAGTTACTGCAGGAATTCAATCGGCTAACCGTTCGAACGACTCCAGGCCAGGAGCTTGAAATCGTCTATGAAAAGGTCACCATCCGGTCAAAGCTCCGCGTCATAAGGATCGAAATTCTTCCTCTTAGCCTGAAAATTCTGCGGTCACTCTAATTAGCGAAAAATGGTTGCGGAAAATATTTCCATGTTTATTTATACAGAGGACACAGTTAAGGTTGCGCTCATATTGTAAACAGAATTTTGCTCCGTTAGGTTTTGTCAAGGTCAAGGTGCGCGATTTAGACACGGGCGGCATACGCGAATTGAACATGTATGTAGTTCGCTACGATCGAAGTCCATTGTTATGGGCCGTGAATGGATTAATCAGTTAAGAATTTTAGAAAAAGTTAAGTCGAGTTTGAAGGAAATTGAAAATATTAAAACGCTCAAGATCACAGTTGTGATAAGTTAGAGCAGTTATTTAATAAATATCCCGATATTGTAAGTGAAGAGTTTCCATCCATGCATCAAGTTGAAGCTCATTTAAAATTAAAAGATAATGTGCAGCTAGTATTCTTAAAAAGTCGAGCAGTTCCATTTAAACTAAAAGAAAAAGTAGAAGTTAAATTAGAAAATATGGTCCAAACGGGAATTTTTTAGAAAAAGTTGGGTCTTCAAGATGGGCCACGCCAATAGTACCGGTACTAAAAAGGAACGGTCAAATTCGAATTTGTGGAGATTTTAGCGTCACGGTAAATCCATTGTTAATTGTGGATGAACGTCTCTTACCAACTATAGATGAACTTTTCGCGTCTATGACTGGAGGAAAAAATTTTCAAAAATTGACTTGAAACAGGTGTATCTTCAGTTAACATTAACCAAAGGATAGAGAGATTTTAACGTTAAATACACATAAAGGGCTATACCAAAGTAATCGATTGATGTACGGAGTAGCGTCAGCGCCAGCGATTTGGAAACGAACGATAGAGAGCATTTTGAATGGAATTCCAGAAATCGCGGTTTTTTTTGGATGATATAAGAATTTCGAGGAAGAACCTGGAAGAACACATGAAACGTTTAGAATTTGTTTTAAAGCGATTGTCCGAACATATATCCGTATTAATAAAAGTGAATTTCTTAAAGACAGTATTAGTTATTGTGAGTATGAAATTGGTAAAAATGGAATTTCCAGAAAGAAACAAAAAAATTGAAGCAGTACGTAAAATGCCTAAACCTAATAATATCACAGAATTAAGAGCATTTATTGGTTTGATTAATTATTACGGACGATTTATTACGCCCACTGAATAATTTACTTAAAAAGAATGTTCCCTTTAAATAAACAAAGGATTGTGAAATAGCTTTTAATTGCGCAAAAGCAGAATTTGAGAGAAAGGAAATCTTAGTTCCATTCGAGTCTAAGTTGTCGATCGTCTTGGCTACTGACGCTTGGCCGTATGGTGTGGATGCAGTTCTATCACACACATCCGGACAGAACTGAGCGAATTATATAGTGTGCCTCAAAATCACTTACGGAAACGCAAAAGAAATACGCCCAAATAGATAAAGAAGCGTATGCGATTATATTTGATATTGAAAAATTTCATCAGTTCTTGTACGGTAATCATTTCACATTATGAATATCTATCCGAACCATACCTTGCGGCGACTGTTTCCACGGGTAGAAGAGATCTCTGCCATTGACAAGTGCTCTCGTCTATCGCCGTATCCTGAGGGCATCCCAACCCATAAGCTAATTACGCTATTAAAACCCGCGAAACATTACCGCAACTTATATCAACGCGCCTCTCGCGCCACGCGCTTCCGCTCCCCGCGCGTTCTCGCGCCCTGCGCACTCCTACCGCTGTCAATCGACACGCGCAGTGGGCTTTAAACCCGGCAAAAACTCGTAAACACGTGCCGCCAGCACGACTCGCATTCCAGAGCGAGATTGTAAAAGCGATTTAAATCCTCCTTCTTCATTGTATTATCGGACGAAATAAAATAGCTGCATACACGGTCCGATCCGGGTTTCATACACACTGTACATATTTACCGCTTGCAGTCACGCATATATATACCGCTCACGCGTTTCATACACACTGTACATATTCACCGCTCGCATTCACGCATATATATACCGCTCACGCATACACTGTACATACTTACTGCGCCGTTCACACATACATTGTACCTATACATTCATCGCTCGTATATACAATTACATACGCACCGCTCGCGCATTTCATGCACTCTATATCTATACGCTCACCACTTGCATACGAATTCCGCTGCACCGTTCATGCAGTAATCATACACCAAACACGTACTCATTTTCATCTTGTACATGCACACTCAATAATTGAATAAACAACTTTTATCTAACGTCAAGTCTGGTTGTCTCGTAGCCCTTTCCAAGCCCTGATCCCGTCTAGCGATTCCGAGCCGTCTCGCGAAGCGGCACGTTACATTGGCGCCCGAACAGGGACCGTTCTTGCTCCAACCGTACGATACAACCAACACGCTTTACTATTTTAAGTGCATTGCAAATGAAAATACGAACTCTGATGTATCACGCGTCAAGAAACGAGCTCGCGACCTCGCGAGCGCACGCGGACTCGACACCTCCGGAACCGTCGATGACCTTCGGCGTCGACTACGAGACTACCTCGACCAGTACCCCGAGGAAGACGCGGGCCTCAATCCGACCACGGCCTCGGGGCCGAGCACCGAAACCTACACCGACGCACGCAATGCACTACGCACACCGATCACGCTCGCCCTTCCGGTACCACCGTTTGGACCCGTGACCAGTCCGCCCGCGGATGATGCAAAGATCAGTCAGATACAGAAATGGGGCTTCCACTTCGACGAAAAGGACTTGATCTCCTTCCTTGAACGCATCGCGGAACTAAGAGATGCGTACGGCCCTTCCGACCAACAACTTCTTAAGGGCTTACCCGCTCTTGCGGGGGGACCCCTTGCTATGGTTGCGGAATAACCACGACCAGTGGCGGACATGGACCGATTTCGAGCGCGATTTTCGTACGCAATTCCTGCCCCGCCGATACCAGGCCACCCTCCATCGCGAAATCACCGACTGCCGACAGCGCTCAGGGGAGACGTTCAACAAATACGCCACGGAGTTACTGACGCTCATGCGCCGCGCGGGCGGGTTCAGCCGCGATGAACAAGTGGATCGCTTATACGAGAACATGAGCCCGGACTATAAACTGTACGTCAGATACCCGAGCCCCGCATAAAGTACAACCCACGGCCGCACATCACCATCCGCATTGCCGGACACCGATGTTTCGCCCCGCTAGATTCCGGATCCGAGGTGTCATTCGTCAATAACCAAACCGCAAATCGAGCACAGCAGCTAGGCTACCGACGCCGCGACTACGAAGGGCAGATCCAGCTCGCCAACGGGGCAATCGCGAATATACCAGGCACCATCCACCTACCCGTACAGATCGGCTCACGGACCGTCACGCACGTGTTTTCCGTGCTGCCGCCTTTGGAAAGCGACATCCTGATTGGAGTAGACCTGTGGGCCCGCACTAGGATCACCATGTCGCCACCACCATCTCCGACAAAACGCGACATCGCGCCGACCTGCGGGAAGATCAGAGGACTGGCACCGCCAACCGCCTCCAAACAACGACGGCTCGAGGCGTTCCTCGCCACCGAGCTGGGGAAATTCGAGACCGTGTGCGGATCCACCGACAAGGCATCGCACTAGATTCGGTTAAAGGACACTACGCCGATAAAGCAACGATACCGACCCCGCAACTCGGCCATGCAGGTGATCATAGACCGAGAGGTGGCCGAGATGGAGGCAGCCGTGGTCATCGAGCCCTCGCAGAGTGCGTGGAACTCGCCGGTTGTCATCGTGAAAAAGAAGGACGGCAAGCAGCGATTCTGTAACGATTTTCACAAGGTTAACGACCTAACGACGTAACCGAACGCGATGCCTACCCGCTACCGCAAATTACCACCACTTTAGACAAACTGCGGGGGGCCCGGTACCTCACGACCTTGGATTTGAAGAACGGTTACTGGCAAGTACCGTTGACACCAGAAAGCCGCCCCATCACCACTTTTACCATCCCCGGTAGGGGGCTCTATCAATTTACGGTCATGCCGTTCGGACTGCACTCCGCTCCGGCCACGTTTCAACTCCTCCTCGACGACATTCTGGACCCCGAAATGGAGCCCAATGTATTTGTGTATCTCGACGACATTATCGTGATCAGCACCACGTTCGAACAACATCTACGGCTACTCACCGAGGTATTTTATCGGTTGCGAGACGCCCGCTTCCGCTTGAACCCGGACAAGTGTCGATTCTGCGTCGACCAGCTTAAATACCTTGGACATGTGATTGACCGGGAAGGAATACGGACCGATCCCGAGAAAGTTAGCGCCGTGGCCGACTGGCCGGAACCGCGTACCGTAAAACAAGTCCGTCAGTTCCTCGGCTTGGCGTCGTGGTATCGGCGGTTCATCGCCAATGTTTCCACCATCGCCGGTCCGCTAACACAACTTACGAAGAAAAACGCGCGCTGGAAATGGGGGGCGGACGAGGAGCGCGCCTTCCGCGAGCTTAAGTGCACGCTCGTCTCAGCACGCGTACTCGCATGTCCGATCTTCACGCGACGTTTTATCCTGCAAATCGACGCAAGCACCAGCGGCCTTGGAGCCGTCCTAACGCAGAATTTTGAGGAAGGGGAACGCGTCATCGCCTACGCGAGCCGAATGCTCAACGGCGCCGAACGCAACAATAGCGCGACCGAACTGGAATGCCTAGCCGTCGTATGGGGCATCCGCCGTATGAAGGGATACCTGAAAGGGTACCCCTTCACCGTCATCACCGACCATCAGTCATTACGGTGGTTACAGCGGCTCGAGGCACCCACCGGGAGGTTAGCCCGATGGCTCTTCGAGTTGCAGCAGTACGACGTAGAAGTCAAGTACCGGCGGGAAGTGTTGAAACGCGTAGCCGGCGCACTCTCGCGCCAACCAACATTCTACGCCGCGACGCCGCTCCGCTGCAAATGGTACCGACGACTCCTCGAGGTCAACCGCGACCCCGCACGACGCCCCGACTACCGCGTAGCAGACGGACGCCTCCTCCGGCACATCCTTCACAGTCTGGACTTCAAGGAGCACCCCACCGAATAGCAGTGGAAGGAGTGAGTTCCCCGAGAACAACGGACCACCATTATCTACCGTTACCATGACGCACCTACCGCCGGACACCTGGGCATCGCCAAAACTATTGCCCATATCGCCGAACGATTTTACTGGCCGGGCATGTTCAAAGAAATCGCCAGTTACGTCCAAGCCTGCCGGAATTGCCAGGCACATAAGGTCGACCAAGTCGCCCCGGCCGGCGCACTACACGCCACTAACATTTAACGACCTTGGGAGCACGTGACCGTCGATCTGATAGAACCACTGCCGCGCTCACACCAGGGCCACACCTGGCTTTTCGTCCTTCAAGACCGGTTCACAAAATGAGTGGAGCTGGTACCGCTCCTACAGGCCACCGCCAAGAACACCACCAAGGCGATTACCGAACGAGTGCTGCTCCACCACGGACGCCCGGATATCGTCTCAGACAACGGCATCCAATTTACTTCTGCCGCATTTACGAACCGGCTCGCCGAATTCGGCATACAACACCGAACGGCACCCGTGTACGCGCCTCATTGTAACCCGATAGAAAAGACCAACCGAATCATAAAAACAATGATCGGCCAATTCGTGGAGGATGACCACCGCGCATGGGACGAACATCTGCCCGCGCTCCAGTTCGCGTTCAACACGGCCGTCCACGATGCAACCAGCTATACGCCCGTCTATCTGAATCACGATCGAGAGCTCACCGCGCCGCACGAACTACCGCCCGCCTCGATGACCGAACCAAGTACGATTCACCGACGCCTTGAGGAAGCCTACGAACTCGTGAGAGTCAACCTGGCTCGCGCCTTTTAGAGGCAAGAGAAACATTACAACCTACGCCGACGGGCATGGCGATCGCAAGTCGGCGATTGGATGTGGAGACGCGACCACCCGCTCTCCAAAAAGGCGGAAGATTTCAACGCTAAGCTCGCGCCAAAATTCATCGGGCCGCTCGAGATACGTCGGGTAATTTCGCCCGTCATCGTAGACCTCCGGAACAAGCGAGGCAAATGGTACCGGCATACACAGTTCAACATTTGAAACGGCGAGGGGAGAAGTAAATAAAAATAACAACAACGATGACGAGGACGAACTTCCCCCTCTTAACGACGAACCGAACAACAGCAACGACGACGAATAAAACAAGCGCCGGATCATTCGAAACGACTATGTCAGACCAGAAAAACATTATCAAATCGATAGACGAGCTCTTCGACGATCCCGGTTACTGGGACGAAGTTCTGCAACCACCGCCGAGAGCCGAACCGTCACCACCGACGCTAAAACCGCTACCGCAGCCACGATCGCCAAAGGTCGGCACCCTTATCCAGCGGTCCAATCACGTGAATCGCAGAAAACAGGCGATCCTACTCCAGCCGCCGTCACCATCACCGAAGCGACGGCAACCAACGGCCACGACCACCGGCCGACCGAGCACCGACGCACCGGCAGAGCAACCACCGCCTCTCTTGATGCCCGCTGGCCTGCTTCCACCGCCGCCAATCCGGGTTCAGATTGAACCCGAACTTATCGTTGAAGTACCGCATTTCGCGGTACATGTTTCGCGGAGATACAAGCCTCGAACACCGCAAGGGCGCTTCATCCTCCGATTCTCGCGAATCGGTGAACTTCGTTACCACCGCCGCATTGACTAGATGCCTCAAATTCAGGCATATTGTTAGGAGGGGGGTGATGTAACGATCCCCCCCTGACGATCGTTACCCGGCCGTCGATCCGCCGGAAGGCTGCCGCCCGGCGAACATCAGCCGGGCAAGATGCAGTGGCGCTATGCGCCCTTTTTAAACGTCAAACATCCGTAACGGTTTCGGGCTTTTAAACGGCCGCCGGCCTCCGTCTACCGGGCCGTCGTCTCGGCGTGCCGAACCGCTCCGAATTCCGACGGAAAGCGCCGAGCGGCGGTCCCGTCCGCCCGCAGCCGGGGCCGCTCGAACGGTCCCGAATCCGCCCGACTTTTTGGCAATTAACGGGAAACAATCGGGGCCCCCGCGATTGCTTCCGAAATTACCCGAACGGGTAATTTCGGAGTATAAAAAGAGCGGCCCGACGGAGCAATAATCACTTCGGTTCCAAATAGTCTAAGAGCCAGTACGGCGCCTAAGATCCAGAATACGCTCTCGAAAGAGATAGAACGAGGTTGAGTGAATTCAGTCTCAGCCGAAGCGATTTCGGCGATTCTCTCCGAAAGAGCTCCTTCTCGACCCACGAACTCCGAAGACCAGGAAGTTGAGCGAACTCAGTCTCCGCCGAAGCGATCTCGGCACCTCGGCAATTCGCCTATCCGAACCATACCTTGCGGCGACCGCTTCCATGGGTAGAAGAGATCTCTGCCGTTGACGAGTGCTCTCGTCTATCGTCGCATCCTGAGGGCATCCCAACCCATAAGCTAATTACGCTATTAAAACCCGCGAAACATTACCGCAACTTATATCAACGCGCCTCTCGCTCCCCGCGCGTTCTCGCGCCCTGCGCACTCCTACCGCTGTCAATCGACACGCGCAGTGGGCTTTAAACCCGGCAAAAACTCGTAAACACGTGCCGCCAGCACGACTCGCATTCCAGAGCGAGATTGTAAAAGCGATTTAAATCCGCCTTCTTAATTGTATTATCGGATGAAATAAAATAGCTGCATACGGTCCGAACCGGGTTTCATACACACTGTACATATTCACCGCTTGCAGTCACGCATATATATACCGCTCACGCGTTTCATATACACTGTACATATTCACCGCTTGCATTCACGCATATATATACCGCTCACGCATTTCATACACACTGTACATATTCACCGCTCGCATTCGCGCATATATATGCCGCTCACGCGTTTCAAACACACTATATGTACATCTTCACCGCTTGCATCCACGCATATATATATATACCGCTAACGCAGTTCATACACGCTGTATGTACACATTCACCGCTTGCATTCATGCATATTTATACCGCTCACGTGTTTCATACACACTGTACATATTCACCGCTCGCATTCACGCATATATATACCGCTCACGCATCACTGTACATACTTACCGCGCCGTTCACACATACATTGTATCTATACATCCATCGCTCGTATATACAATCACATACGCACCGCTCGCGCATTTCATGCACTCTGTATATATACGCTCACCACTTGCATACACGAATTCCGCTGCACCGTTCATGCAGTAATCATACACCAAACACGTACTCATTTTCATCTTGTACATGCACTCAATAATTGAATAAACAACTTTTATCTAACGTCAAGTCTGGTTGTCTCCTAGCCTTTTCCGAGCTCTGATCCCAGCTAGCGATTCCGAGCCATCTCGCGAAAACGGCACGTTACATAGTTACAGCGAAAAAAATTTATAAAGAAACACGTAAAGCTAAATCACTAGCAAAAATATTAAATGCTTTAGAGCAAGGAGAAAGTCTCATACCTTTAAGTTTTCATGATAACGAATTTTCGTTGCAAGACGGAATAATTTTTAGAAGGGAAAGTAGTAATTCCAAAATCCTTAATAAATCGCATTTTGGAAGAGTTATACGCAGTGCATTTCGGCTGCGTTAAAATGAAAAATCTAAGTAGAAATTTTTGCTGGTTAGGCATAAATAAGGATATTGAAATGCTTAGCGAAAAGTTGTAATGCAACACATTTAGTAATAATTCTAAAAGAATTAAAATTAAACATAGTTGGGAACCTGCGACAGAACCTTTTCAATGCGTACATGTAGATCTTGCGTGACCCTTCAGGGGGTATAACTTTTTGGTTCTGGTCAATACATCTGGTCATATATATGATCAAAAAGTTCCGGGAATTGGTAACTAAAACAGATTTTTTGTTAATTTTCGGGTACATTTATTTTATCGCCTTCAAAGTAGCATCCATCTGAAGCGATGCACATATGCCAACGCTTAACCCATTCATCCATACACTTTTCATAGTCCGATGAAGGAATGGCTTTCAATTCCCTCGTCGCATTTTCTTTTATTTCATCTATGCTCGAAAATCTTTTTCCACGAAGCGGTAATTTAAGTTTTGAGAACAGGAAAAAGTCTCAGGGTGCCATATCCGGAGAATACGGTGCTTGTTGGATGGTATTTACTACGTGTTTGGTCAAATAGTCGGTCACAATGCGTGCTTTGTGAGAGAGAGCGTTATCATGGTGCAAAATCCAAGAATTGTTTTTCCATAATTCCGGTCGTTTTCTACGCACAGCATCTCTCAAACGCCTCATTATGCCCAGATAATACTCCTTATTGATTGTTTGACCCGTTGGCAGGTACTCATAATGAACAACGCCTCGATAATCAAAGAAAACAAATTCCCGGAACTTTTTGATCATAGTGTATACTCGATGGCCCGAGGTGCATGTTGTGAAAAACATTAATATAGAAACAACTATTGAGAAGTGTCGAGATATCTTTACTACATTTGGATTATCACAAGTATTGGTATCAGATAATGGTCGAACCTTTATTTCTAATGAATTTCAATTTTTCTTAAAGCAAAATGACATTTTTCACAAATGCACAGCGCCATACAATCCTGCTACAAATTGGTTAGCAGAACGTTTTATCCAAACGCTTAAACAAGGTCTGCGGAAATTAGGCACAGATAAAAACGTTAAACGAAATTTGCAAAAAATTTTGTTCCATTAGCGATTACTACATGAGGAGTCTGGAAAATCGCCATCTGAATTAATGTTTGGGAGGAATTTAAATAGTATATTAAATCTGATCTTTCCTAAAACGGAACCAAGAGTCAAAAGCGATGATATGACCTCAATTAATATTAAATAATTTAAGATAGGAGAGAGTTGCTGTACGTGACTATTTAAATAAATGCATCAAATGGCGATTTGGAATAGTAATTGAAAAGTTATGTAGCTTTAATTATAAAGTGCAGTTGCAAAACAACAAAACTTGGAAACGACACGTAAACCATATGCGAACGGCATAGGTTTGGCAGCGGCCGACAACACTAAAATGCAAGCGTTGGATTATGGTAGCTCGATTGTCAATACGAACTTACCTCCTTTCTTTACCAGATACCGAGTTCAACTCGGGATCGGGCGTACCCGGTCTCCGCCGAGCGTTCTCGGCGACTCAACAGTCCGTATTAAGCCTTGCACCGGCCAAAGCCCGGGGGTTGGGAATTTCCAGCCTCCGACGGGAGTTCCCGTCTATCGGCGCATCCTTGTGCATCCATTCGTACAAGATATAAGACTTCGAATTAATATACTTCCGCGACTCAATTATACGCGCATTTTCGCATTTCTTACGCGCACCGCGCGCTCTCGCATTTGTCGGAAACGCTGAACAGATACGCGCTCGCCTATAAATAGGACAGACGAATAAAAACGCGTCAAAATATACCGCCTTTACACCGCGCCTACCGAACTCTGAGATTATATCCAAAATATTAAATCGCGGCCTCCGATACCTGCATCCCACCCGCCAATGCTTGTATTCTCGGACACGAAATAAAGATACGCACTCACTGCACTGTCCGATCCTTTTCAACATCAATACTATACGTCACACGCACATTATAAATACACGCATACACGTTCGTTATATGCACACCGCACGCACACTATAAATAATCACATATACACTCATTACGTGCACACCGTCCGTTGTACATTACACACATTATAAATACGAGTACACGCATATACGTTCGTTACATGCACACCGCACGCACACTGTAAATACTCGCATACACGTTCGTTACCTACATACTGCACGCACACTGTAAGTAATCACATACCCACTCACTCGTTACGTGCACACCGTCCGTTTATCATTACACACCTGCATACACATTGTATATACCTACATTACATGCATACGCGCCGTTCATACATTACATTTTAAATACTCGCGTACACATTTTGATACATGCATATTTCCCATTTGTTCATTGTAAAAATTTATATATCCACTCTTCATACTTTGTACATGCACTCTTACGTTTAATCTAATAAACATCTATTAACTCAAAACATGTCTGTCTCGTCGACCCCTTTCACGAGCCCTGTTCCCGGCAGAGCGAATCCGAACCGAACTCGCGAAAGAGGAACGTTACACTATAAATCCGAACGATTCACGTGAGCAACCGCTCACGTTATCAGAAAGAGAGAGACAGTTAAAAGTATCATCAGAGCACTCTGAACAACGACAGGTTCAGGAGATACCTTCGGTTGCCGAGGAAAAGGAGGCGCCAGATCAAACTGTCCACACGAATGCATCACCTGCGTCTAAATTACAACATGCGTCGATAGCGAGTCGAGAACGATCAGCGCGAAAGCGAAAGCCACCGGATCGTTTTGGCAATTATCTATTATACTAATATTGTGATGTAATAGTTAATTCACAGGGAGAGGAGATGTTATGTATTAGAATTTAAGTAGCGCGCCTTCAGAATATTCGCGGTCGCGAGACTGGCCAGGAACATTCCTTATCTAAAGCAGCATATCACCGTTAGGGGAAATTCGGCAAGTGCGCGGAGCATGTAATTTGCACGCGTGAGTTCCGTTTTTGCCGCCGACACAGCCAGCCACGCGAACTAAGATAGTTATATATACATATATTAAATAATAAAACTTGTGTGGACCCACAATTAGTCGTAGAGTGTGTTAATTACATTGAGAGACATAACAAAATAAATAAATAAATAAATATTGAATTAAAGGTATTTATATGTGATATCATGGATTGTAATTAATAATGAATAAAATATTTATAATATAATATTTTATTCATTATTTATTTGCAGGTTAAACGTGACGTTGAGAACGTTGACATTTTCTCTAGTAATAGTTATAGCGTCTGCTCTCTGGCGCTGGGTTTCGGCAGCCATAAGCACTGCATTAAAAAATCGGCTGCTATAAGCGCTGAATAAAAGACTCAGCTGCATTAGCACTAAGTCTTGCTTTTTCTTAGCAGCTCAATTGTTGGCAAGAATTGTTTGCTGGGTAAAACTCTCAAAGTTGGGCTTATACGCCGATGACCTTGATCTTGACATATGTTGTCAAGGAGGTTCTTCTGAGTAATTCTCCGCAAGAATTAAGTGGCGGACGGCATTAGTTTAGAAGATATAGCAAATTAAAGTTTTATATGTGGAATACGTAACCCACAAACCAAATTTTAGTTTTGGATCAGAAATAAGTTTGGGTTAGGTTATATCTTCTGGAAGTGGAGCCCCCTGTAGGGGGGAGGAACCCACTGCGTCCACGCATATACTTTACAACGGGAAGCGAGTTCCACCCTACAATTGTTGTGTGAATGGAAAAGTGTATGCGTGGACGCAGTGGGTTCCGCCCCCCCCCCCCCGACGAGGGGCTCCACTTCCGGAAGATATAATCCAAATCTATTTCTGATTTAAAACTAAAATTTGGTTTGAGTTAGGTTATATCTTCTGGAAGTGAAGCCCTCCGTAAAGGGGGGTGGGGGGCGGAACCCACTGCGTCCACACATGTACTTTGCAAGACGAAGTGAAGTTCACTCTTTAATGCTTTATAACATTTGAACGGATCATGACCGCTACTTTTTTCAAGGTCAGAGTCACTTAGGACGATGACCTTGACAACATATTTTAAAGTCAAAGTCATACATGAGGTTGCTCTTTTTCTGTATAATTACCGTTATATTTTCTAAACTAACTGTGAAAAGCATATATTATTGAAGAAGTATATTCAAGAAAATCTGACAAATATTGTACTGAATATAATTATTTATACGACGATTATAACGATTCTATTGTTTTTGATATTTTCTCTTTTGTGTCGTTTTTTATGCAGGTGAACCGATATTCAATGTTACTGCCTATACTTTTATACTTAATTTATATATATGTATATAAGTGAAACAATGAATTCCGAAAATAAAATCAGTTAGGTAAGTAATCAACAAACGATATCATGTACATGTCTCCTAATTTTATTCGTTTGAGAAAACTGATTAAAAAATTAATTGTTTATTTACAACATATTCAATTTCAACTCCTCGTCCGAAATTTTTCCGGAATTTAGTTGTACCGGTACGTGTGATGTTTTCACAGATATTTTGACAGTGGCTTGGCTACATTATCCCATGTACCGTAAGGATCGGAGTATTGAGTGCCTTTACAACTTCCATCGTTACTAATACGACCGGCAAGAGTAAGGCTGTGGAAAGAGGTCTGGTTGGATTTTAGACTATGTATGACATTGCCAGCTCCTAATGAGAAGGTTTCGTCTTAAAGTATCCTCAAGCATTGCGTGTATCCAATTTTATGAATGTAGTCAGCTCTTCCATTATGAACCACAGAGACATATGAATGCATTCCACAATAATAAATAGCGCGTGAAATTTCCACTTTACATTGAATAACTTCAGCATGGTTATAGTCAGAAAGTTGCAGAAGTTGTACCATAAATATTACTACTATTAGTTTTTCGATAATTAAGATTGCATTCACCAACATCGAGTAGCGATACAGAGGTAATATTCAGGTGTTGTCCGCCACAATCGAATCCAATAAGAGCGTAGCTTGTCTTTATAAAGACGAGTGCCGCGATGTATATAAGCATTTCTGTATAAGTATATAATATTGTAAAATAATAATGTTTTCTCTTTCTTTTCGATTCAGGCCATTTTTATATTATTGTTGTACGTGATGTAATTTATTCATTAATTTAGAATATTGATTCGTAATATAAAATTAGCCTGATTTTATAATTATTAGAATAAAAATTTTGTGATCTTAAATAAGTGGTACGCCCTATAGATATTGGTTGCTAATCAATATGATTTGAATATCATAAGCCGTGGTTCGATGCACCACGAGATTGTTTAGTTTATATATACTTATCTGGCGCGGAGAATTACAATGTAACATAAGCGCTAAACGTTCCTCAGTATTCGTTGAGCCATCAAGAGTTAACGAAAATGAGAAAAAGAAAAGATGCCCAATAGAATAATTTACGTGGTGAGACCTCACTATATGGTAAGTGAAATGTGAGAATCAATTATGACGCGTGTTATACATAAATTTTGCAGGTTTCTTATTATTTATTATTTATTCTTATTATTTTTTCAGTTTTTAAACGAGGTCCAATATCGAGATATACTGCACAGGCAGTATATACGATGGTCTCGTCGCGTGGAAAGGGAGGCGTTCGAGGCCCTGTGGGGCGAGGGCCCAGAGGCTCTCGAATTCAGTACCTTGATGGAGTTTTTTATTTAAGAAGACTATTTGGCTTTGAGCCATATGAGGAGGAGGAAAGATGGTGAGGTAAGTATATATATATATACACACACATACACACACACACACACACACACATATATGTATACATATATGTATATGTATATATAAACAGTTCATAGTCAAAATTTCAAAATATACGTTTCACTTACTAAGTTTATTACTAAAGAAACAATTAACATAATAATAGTAGGAAGCGAGCGAGCGGTGTGTGTGTGTATCTAGGTAGGATGTTTTAAATAGGAAAGTAGAGTTGCGGCGATAGACATGTAATTTAGTTTTTAAGTCATATGTTTATCACTTAGTATTAAGTTATTTTATAAGATTTATTTTTGTTTTGTTTCTTGCTTTTGTATGGAACCGGAAACCATTGTAACCCCGAAGGGGATCAATAAAGTTACCATTAACCATTAATTAACATAATGATGATAATTGTGGAAATAAAGAAATTTTAGGATTAGGAAAAAAGTCATAAATCTATTATTATCGATTCAAATAAAATCGTAATAAATTCTTAATAAAGAATTACTAAAACTTAAATAATTAAAGAAATAAAGAAATAAATTATAAACGTGTAATATATATGTACATACATACATACATACGTACGTGCGTGCGTACATACGTACATATATGCATATTACTTTTTAATGCTTTATAACTTTTGTACGGATCGTGACCGCTACTTTTTTTAAGGTCAGAGTCACTTAGGACGATGACCTTGACAACATATTTCAAAGTCAAAGTCATACATAAGGTTGTTCTCTTTCTGTATAATTACCGTTATATCTTCTAAACTAATGCTGTCCGCCACTTAATTCTTGCGGAGAATTACTTAGAAGAACCTCCTTGACAACATATGTCAAGGTCAAGGTCATCGGCGTATAGGCCCAACTTCGAGAGTTTTACCAAATTGGGTACTGTAAGAGCGTTGAATTTGAAGTATTGTTAAATACTTAACGTTAGGCGCCTAATTATTAAAATAATTGTCTGCTTTTAAAGTGTTAAATAATAATAATAAATAAATAATTTAATTTTTATTATGTAATTCAATTTATTATGTCTGCTAATAAAGTAAGTGATAATATATACCCGATCCCTGAATACCTACGCGATGCAGATAATATATGAAGATAAATAGTTAGAAGACATTCATATTGATCACTTTGGGTTATTATTAAAATCTTGTTCGGAGTATCGATCACGGAGAACAAGATATGAAACATGAAAAATACAATGTCCCGATACGATCAAATCTGTTTGTAAATATGAGAAATAACATATTAAAATATAGAAAGAACATATTAAAATATTACATAGTTAGAGCGATAAGATTACTAATAAAAATGGGCATTGGGTTTGTAGCTATTATGATACAAAAACTATTTATATTTATGATTCATTGAATTTAAAACGTTTGCATGCTCATCATAAGATATATCTTGACAAGTTATATATATTTTATTCTTTTGATAAAAAACCGGTATGATTTTCAACAGTTCAAAGTCAATCTAATACTTATGATTGTGTTTTTGCAATTGCATTTGCGATATCACTTTTATTTGGCCTTCGATCAGATACAGTTATGTATAACCATACTTTAATGCGTCAACATTTGGCATTCATGTTTCAATTAGAAAAAATAGAACATTTTCCTCGAATTATAAGACCTAATAATCCAAAAAAATTATTCAGTTTGGATAAAATACAAAAAAGGGAAGTTTTAGCTAAAAAAAAACGAGAACATCAACAAAAGAAAGCTGAACAAGAAAAATCTGTAGATTTAATCAAATTAAAATACAATATAACTGAAATGACAATGGAGCAAGTAGTAAAGAAACATGATAAAATGTCAGATCCATTTGATTGTTATTAAATAATAAATAAAAATAATAATATTGTAAATAAATGTAACAATGTTAAGCATTCTATTCATGACACGTTCAAGAATTCCTTTTCATCACTGCATATTTCTACAGACAAAACGCAAAATAGTGAAAAGCATTATATAAATAATTTTCCTACATGTATTCAGGAAAATACGTTATTAAGGGATGTCAGTTCTTGCATAACACAAATAAACGAATATAAATATATCAATTTTGTTGCAAATATTTTATCTCTAAGCATGCAGTATATACAGACTATTCTTAGAGGTGAATGGTTAGAAGATATTCTTATTGATTATTTTGGTTTATTATTAAAAAGTTACTCAGAATATCAATCACGCGAATCATGGAAAATTTAATGTCCTGATAGAATTGAACCTGTTCCTAAAAATCAGAAACATATTCAAATATTGCATAGCTGCAGCGATATAGTAACTAATTTAGACGGCCATTGGGTTTGCAGCTATTACGACATCAAAATGATTTATATTTATGACTCACTGAATATGAAACGATTACATACATACCATAAAATCTATCTTAAAAAATTATATCCATTCTGTTTTCTTTCATAAGCAACCAGTACAGTTCCCAACAGTCCAATAGCAACCTAATGGTAATGATTGTGGGATTTTGCAATAGTCTTTGCAGTGTCTCTTTTGTTTGATTTTTCAACCAAATAGAATTATTTATGACCATAATTTAATGCTCAGCATTTAGCAAAAAAGTTTCAATCAAATAAAATACAACACTTTCCTCAAATTGCAGGATTAATTGATTTAAAACAAATTAATCATAAATATGCATTCAATGAGGGTAGTATAAAAGATAGTATAGATATTAATAACACATTGCAATTACTAAAGATTTAACTAGAGACCTACATGGTATAAAAAGAAAAGTAAATTGTCATAATTAAAGAGATAGTAATAAAAAACAAAATAAGAACTGTGAAATTTATTCAGAAAAGGTTTTATTGCGTAAGACAGATGTTATTAGTTTACGTAAAAATAAAAATAGTGTTCTTAATAAAAAATATTAATGAATTACATAAAAAAAGTTTATTAACAAAACAAAATTATAATGAAAAACAGAAATGATTTAAAGAAATCGAATAAGAAATATTATGGAAAACACAGAAATAATTTAAAGAAATCGAATAAGGAATATTATGAAAAACACAGAAATGATTTAAAGAAATCGAAAAAGGAATATTATAGATTACATAAAAACAATTTACTATTAGAAAGAAAAATTACTATAAAAACAAAGTAAATAAAAAACAAAAATACATAATAAAAATAAACATAATATGAAATACAATAAAGAAAAGTGTATTAGAAATATATCAAAGTTTCTTAGAATGTCATCGTTGTCTGAAAATAGATTGGAAGCTGTACGTATAGCAAAATGGTGCTTTTATATAAGAAAAGTTTATATTTTACAAATGAAAAGAACATTTAATAAATGTATGCGAAAAATGGAAGTTTGTTTGACACGTGCAACAGAATGTCCTTCATCAAAACTTACAGATTATATAAATATGTTTTGTGGACAAGCTAAACATACTGCTTCTTCGAAATTATATTTTGCAGAAACTACCTATCATGTATATGTATAATATTATGAGATACATAATTATGAGATACAATTTTGATTAATAAATGATTGATAAGGGAAGATTGACTAGGAATAGAGGGGAGGTTTGTAATGACAATAGGAGGGAGATAGAAGGGAATGAGAGGGAAAGGAATGAGGAAGGAGATAGTAGGAAAGAAAGGGGAAGGTTTTTTGTTTTGATACGTTATAGATGTCCAGGCAAGCTAAGCTATGGGAACAGAAAAGGAGAGAGGGCACACGGAAAGAAGAGATGATCGAATGAGGTGAAAGGTGAGCCGGAAGAAGGAGAATTGGCAGGACTGGACAGAGGGAATAAGAGAGGAAGGAAAGAAGAAGAACAAATGGATGGAAACAAGAAAGAGGAGAAGGAGGGGAGTGGGACGAGAAGGAAGAGGTTGAGAATTATGGTGTGGGTCGAAGAGTGGGGAGAGGGAAGCTTAGAATATAATGGTCGCTAATGGCCAGGGCGGACGGGCGTGAGATACGTTTTTATACTTTTGCGAAGGTTTGGGTACGCTCCTAAAAAGCGCCTTTGTAACCCTAAGGGAAATCAAATAAACCAATATAATCTAATCTAATAGATTTAATTTATATCTAAATTTAATTTAAAACTATATTTATTTTAGTTACATTAATAGCTGCAATGTAAATATATTAAAGAATACGTTAATTTTAGCATATTATTTAGTTTAGTAGCGCCAAGTTTTTTTAATTAAAATTTTTTAATTTTTGTAGGAAATTAAAACAACTATTTTGTACAACTTTCTTTGGTTAAAATATTTTTAAAAGATTTTATTTTCAGTTGGCGCTATTGTTTGATACCACATTATTTTTGTAGAATTTATTTTACACAATTAAAATAATTTATAGAACAGTTTATAGAAGTTTTTAACGGTTTAGAATAACACTATTTTGTGCAGATAAAGATAACTATTTTGTAGATTAAAATAACACTATAACGAAATATAAAGACTCCAAAATATACAATAAATTAGAAATGAAAAAACGGCATCAAGAGCCACGCGCGGTACTTGGGGCACAGAATTAGTTATTAATTGAAATTTTAATACACTTAGATCTTTGTAGAAATTATTTATTGATCGACATTGTGTCTCATAATTATGTATCTCATGATTGAGTGCCAAGCGTGGGCTCTTCACGACATCACCGATATATACCCTGTTTGTGTGACATACTTTATCCGATGACCGTTTAGTATTTAAGTATATGTATATTACTAATGATGATGTGAATGATGATAATGATGATAATGACAAAGTGAAAATGGCAAAAGGAGTATCCGAGAAAGAAAAAGTTAAAAGTCGTAAAGTAAGTAACACGAGCAAGTAGGTAACACGAACTACCATTTTACAGACAACCACGTAAAATTTGTAGTTATTAATTAAAGAAGATTTGTGAATGATCAAGCGCTATGCGGTAGATGAGTAAAGTGTTACACGACAGCAGACATCGCTATGACAACTCATCTATCGCATAGCGCGTGATTATTTACAAATCTTCTTTAATTAATAACTACAAATTTTATGTGGTTGTCCGTAAAATGGTAACGGGAATTTTTTGTTCAGTTTAACCTAATCTACAATTATTAGAGTTTTATATTGTTTATAATATATGAATAATTAAATTGATACTCTATTGTTTTGAACATACACACTTTAGTTTTTGATAGAGTATTATGTGATAAAGAACTTATGGTTTCCTTTTTTTGTATTTATGTTTCGCACTTTTCTGAAGTGGCGCTAATTGCGTCACTAATAGTCTCTAGAAGCGAAGTCTTTGTTAGTCTAGTCGTGATCTAACCATGTAAAGGACAACATTCCTTCAATAAAGATTTAGATAAGAAAAATATTATAGTAACTGTGTCAATTTCACAATCTATACGTGCATAGCACCGGTCCTCACTTGAGGACACTAACATATATATTATCATCAGACATCCTACATGATCTCTTTCTTAATTTCAGATATTTAAATGTTCATATTGCGACAGTATTTTCACTGCAAAAAAAATAAAATTCGTCACGAAAGGACCGCACACGAAGGTGACAAATGTGTGCAATATTTGTAACAAAAAATTTTCAAGAAGTGATTCTTTAAAAACAACCCAAAAAAAAACTCCATGGAAGCCCTGTGGGAGCTTCCCAGAGCCGGTCCCAAGCCCGGGTAAAGAAGGAGAGTTGGGCGTGGGGCTGACAATCCCATCCCGTAAAAAGACCCACAGTCAAAAAACCTCAACAGAAGTCTCGGATACAGGACAAAACCAAAGGTGAAGGACATGGCAAGCGGAACAAGGACCTGATTATCGGTACATGGAATACGAGGAGTCTACATAGAGCGGAGGCTCTGAAGGAATTTACCAAAATAATATCGGACTATAATATCGACATTCTAGGGGTACAGGAGACAAGATGGACGGAAGGAGTCTCCGAAACAAGAAAGCACACGATCCTTTGCAACGGTAACGAGAATAGACATGAGCTAGGTGTTGCATTCATAGTCAATGACAGGATGAAGGAAAACATCCTGGACTTCAAACCAATAGATGAAAGATTACGCATGCTGAGAATAAAGACGCGATTCTTCAACCTGTCCCTCATTAATGCACACACAGAGACAGAAGAAAAGGATGAGATAGCTAAAGAGAGCTTCTACCAAAAATTAGAGCAGGCACATATATGGAGCCGCGTCTAACGATATAAAAATATTCTTAAATGATTTTAACGCCAAGATTGGCAAAGAACCTGAATATAGACGGGTAGCAGGAAGACAGAAGAATTGAGACGATTTGTCAGGTCTCTTCATTCCGCCGCGGAATTCCTTCCTCCGGCCGGCTATTATCACGAGCTTCTTGAAGAATTCGTTTGATTCACAACTCCGCCGACATCGGATCGAGAAATCGAAGTAATTTACGAAAGGGTAGTTTCGAAACAGCCAAAGCATTGGGTCAAAATAGAAGTCTTCCTATAAATATAAAAATTGTCATTAGAACAAAACCTATAGAAATTATAACTTTAGAATGATTGCACAACAATAAAAATATACTAACAAATAACTAGTTATCTCACGCATATACACACACCCTCCTTACCTCCCCTGTACATGTAACGTTGCTCTTTCGCGAGTTTCGCTCGGATTCGCTCGGTTGGGATCAGGGCTCGTGAAAGGGTTTCGCAAGACAGCAGACGTGATGTAAATTAAAAGAAAAGATTTATTCAAAATAAATGGTAGAGTGCATGTACATGTGTGAATCGTGAATATTTACAGATGCTTGAATCGATGTTTGTAAGGTGCGTGTGTCGGTGTGTGTGCGTGTATAAATGTGTAGGCGGTGTGTGTAGATATATCCGGTGCATGCGTGTGCACGCCGGTATGTATGGTGCGTTGTATAACGTTTCGGTGTGTGTGTGTGTGTATAAATGTATGTATAGTACGTGTATCTGAATTCGGTATGTCGGTATATACATGTATATTCGGTGTGTGTCTGATGGTTTGAAGTCCCGTCGTGTTTATCGTCGCGTCAGCTGTTCGAGCGCGCGGGGCGCGGGCGTGCGCGGGGCACGAGAGCGCGTAAGGCGCGAGAGCGCGTGAGAGCGCGGGGCGCGTGAGAGCGCGGGGCGCGTGAGAGCGCGGGGCGCGTGAGAGCGCGGGGCGCGTGAGAGCGCGGGGCGCGTGAGAGCGCGGGGCGCGAGAGAGCGCGAGGCTCGAACGTATTGTTCGGCGCGAGCGCGGTTTGGTTCTCGGTCGCGTATTTTATTCGTGCTTTGGGTGTTAGGATGCACTGGGATGCAACGCTTGACGAGATCGCTCGTCGACGGCAGAGATCTCTCTACCCGCTGAGTTGTTAAGATCGTTGCAGGTGTTTGGTCGGATCTTTATCGAAAGAGTCGAGATCTCTCGATGGAGACTGAGTTTACTCAACCTCGGTACTTTCGGTTCTAGGCTGGTTAGGAAAACTCTCTTGTAAGATGTGCCGCGATCACATGGCGGAGACTGAGTTCGCTCAACCTCTTTTCTCTTATCGAGAGCGTGTTCGGGATCGGATGCCAGGGTACTGTACGAGTACTTGGCGAGATCTGGAACGGAGTGTCTTTCTCGGTATTGGATCGCCCTTTTTATACCGAAAAATTACCCGTTCGGGTAATTTCGGCGAGATTCGTTAGGGCCCGATTGTTCTACCGAAACGAGTAATTATCGTCGAATTATTTCGGCGGCGTTCGGGTGGCGCGGCAGGAACCGTTGCTCGGCGGTTTCCGTCAGGATTCCGAGCGATTCGGAAGCACCGAGACAACGGCCCTGGCTTTAGGCGACGGCGGCCATATAACGGCTCGATTCGATCGCGAGATTGAATTAATTAAAAAGGGCGCATAGCGCCGCTGCATTTGCCCCGCTGGTGTTCGCCGGGCGGCAGCCTTCCGGCGGATCGACGGCCGGGTACAACGATCGCCCAGGGGGGGATCGTTACATACATATATACATATAAGTGGTCGTTCTCTCGCTGCGACACACTATTCGGTACCCCACATATCGCGCGTTTACCGCTCGGCCCGCGAAGTAAGGCACCCCTCCGTTTCGTGTCCTGCTAAAATCGCAGAAGCAGCAATCCCCAGGACGTCACAACTTCTCTACACAGAGAAAGTATTGACAACGGTATGCGTGTAATAAACTGTGCCATATCCAAAGATATGGCTCGACATGCTTCCCCAGACGGAATATTCATAAATGGACTTGGAGCTCTCCAGATGGACGCGGACACAACTAGATTGATCATATCTTCATATCATTAATCAGCAAGAGAAACGTGTCTAGTGTTATGGATGTGAAAACGTACAGAAAAGCCAATTGTGATTCCGATCATTTTCTGGTCTGTATGAAATATAGAGCCCGCATAACGAGGGGAAAAACAGGTAGCAGCCTGAGACCAAAAAGATTACACTTGGAGAAACTCAGGATACCGGAGTCGGCGATTAACTATCAGCATGGATTACTTAAAGCTCTCGAAGCGTGCAATAAAAAAGCGTGCAATACTGATACTACTGCGGGATGTACAGTGGAGGAGACATAGAAGATGATTAAAATTGCAATTATAAACTCAGGAGAAGCTGTATTGGGACCCAGATCAAAGACAGAGAGAAACGATGATTTGACCGAGAATGTATGGAGAAGATAGAAATGAGAAATGCAATATCTAGAAAAGCCGACACGCGCGAAGAGATGGGAGTACAAGAGGGCCAGGAGAGACGCAAAAAGGATCATTAGGAGTAAGAAGCGGAAATACCTCAACGCCATAATACTACGAATGGAACAAGATTTTAAGAAGAACAAATCAAGGGAAGCCTATAAAGCGGTGAACCTGTTCAAGAAGAAGTACATTCCCAGATCATACATTTGTAAAGATAAGGATGGAGCGGTGGTAGCTGGAAGAGAACGAGTACTGAATAGGTGGAGAGAATATTTTAGCCTTCTCCTTAATCCTAACTCGACTCAAACAATCAGAGGACAATCGGCTAAGCTGTTGGTCGGAGAAGAGGAAGACTTCCCCAAACGATGGAAGAAATAAGAAGGGCAGTCCGGAAACTGTGATAAACAACAAGGCATCGGGAATAGACAACATCCCCGGGGAGCTTATTAAGCACGGAGGAGAAGCTCTACTGACAAAATTACATACGCTATTTAGTAAAATCTGGAAAGCGGAACAGATCCCGGAGGAGTAGCAGCCGAGCGTCATCCATCCGATTTATAAAAAGGGGGACAAGATGGCATGTGAGAATTACCGAGGAATATCGTTACTAAACACATCATATAAGATCTTCACAAGTATTGTTAAAAAAAGATTGGTGGAGGGGATTCTGGGCGAATCCAGGCCGGCTTCAGAAGAGGTAGATCGACTAATGACCAACTATATATTTGTAGTGAAACGGATTGCGGAAAAATTCTGGGAGTACAATATCGACTTTTACCATGTGTTTGTGGATTTCAAATAAGCGTACGATAGTATATCTAGAGAGATACTATACACAATCCTACTGGAGCTTAACATCCCCTCTAAACTAGTAAGAATTATAAAAGCAACCATGCAAAATACGTTGGGACACATAAGAATCGATGGAGAACTAACAACCTCCTTTAAAATATCAAAGAACTGAAACATGGTGACGGGCTAGCACCCATACTTTTTAACCTGGCGCTGGAATACGTTATCAGGAAAGCTCAAATTGACGTGGGCTCGACGATTATGAATAAATCAGTACAATTGGCGGGATACGCGCGGACGACATAGACATTCTGGGAAGATCCGTGTGCTCGATTAAGGAAGCATTTCTCAATCTAGAGGAAGCGGCCAAAGAAATTGGTCTTAAAGTCAACGCAGAGAAGACGAAGGTGATGCTACAAAGTAGATGGCAAAGAAACCGCCTAGGCCAGACTCTTACGGTGGGAGAACACAATCTCGAAGTGACGAGTGAGTTTTCATATCTGAACACTAAACTAACGTGGAATAACGACAAAGAAGCTGAAATACAAAAGCGTATTACTGCAGCAACTAAATCGTACTGCTCACTGCTTCCCATCCTAAGGTCTGAAAATATTCATATAAAAACCAAACTAAGACTGTACAAGACGATGATTCGTACAGTGGTCTATGACGGTAAAACGTGGACGATTACATCGAGAGGTGCGGAAAAGCTAGACAGCTTTGAAAGGAAAATACTGCGCAGGATATACGGTCCTACGAGGGACGAGAGAGAATGGAGAATCCGTTACAACCATGAACTGTACCGCTTATACAAAGAATCTAGATTGTGAATATATGTGAGGCTAAGAGACTCCAGTGGGGTGGACACATTCAAAGAATACAGGATGGACGTATTCCCCAAAAAATACTCGAGGGTCAGCCCGGAGGCAAGAGACCCGTGGGGAAACCTAGAGCAAAATGGGAGGACGGCATGGAAGCGGATGCTAGGGAGATCTTGGGGTTCAGCTGGAGAGGTGTGTCGGGAGACCGGGATGCATGGAGGCGGAGAATTGGGAAGGCCGCCTTGGCCTTCCTTTGATTTGAGCTGTAGCGCTATTGGAAGAAAAAGAAGAAGATTCTTTAAAAACTCATAAAAGGAACATTCACGGAATTGAATAGTATAGATCCGCGCTGGTCTCCGAATGTCGCTGTATTCTTACTTTATTAGGCGCATGCCCCCAGATTAACCAATATCGCGATCGATTAATCGCGTTGTTAATCAATGATTGACCGGCGCGATTTTAAGAGCGAGAGCTTCCGCTTTTTTCTCCGAGGCGAGAGCTTTCGCTCGTTAGAACGACACAAATCGCTGTTTGTTCAGGACGTACTACGAGTGTTAATCGCTCTAATTTCGCACAGAAGTCTGTCGGTGACCGAAAGTTGCTTTCCGCATAATTTTCTGGGAGTGCCCGCGTGCTACTCGTAACGAAGCTTTAGACCAAAACCTCCGCTTTGGCTGTTCGTATCTCGCGTTGCTCCGAATCGGCTTTGCTCCGTTCGATGCCACGTGTGCTCCGGTTCCGCGGCCATCTTTGCCAGGAATCGCACTAGCCGCAATTGTACGCTTGCCGGGGCGATAATTAAACAATCGCCCCGCGTGAACAACAGTTGTATAATTTATTTACTATATATAGTGTATTTACTGTAAAATATAGTGACGCACTCCTGGAGTTCAGCAGCCTGTTACTCCTGCATTAGTTGGTGTTGCAAATAAAACTATCTTTTTGTGATCAACCGTGCATTATTCTATTTGACTTCTCCGTGTGCCGTCTCCCAGTCGGGAGAGACTTAGCAGTCGCATTAACAAACGATAATGATGATAATGATGAAATTAAAATGGCAAAAGATAAGAGAGTATCCAAGAAAGAAAAAGTTAAAAGTCATAAAGTAAATAACACGAGCAAGTAGGTACTACGAACTACCATTTTACAGACAACCATGTAAAATTTGATTGTAATATTGATTGATTGTATTAAAATCGACAAATTGATATTTTAGAAAGAGTATATACAGGGTGTCCGGAGTCAACCGCATCACCCGTCGTGTGCAGGTAAAGGCAGTTAAACTGAATAGGAAAGTCCTGTACTGTTTTGCAATTTTCGCAATAATTAATAAGAAATTAAATAAAAAAGAGCGGCCAATCCGTGCAAGTAAAAGCGCGCGGCGAGAAGAGACCTCCTACTGTTTACGTGATTCTTGTCGCGCGGCGAAAATAAAAGCCTAATGTTTACGCGGTTGCTACGCACGCGACAAAGCGGGGAGGAGCACTCTACAAAGGACAATGCATAACGCTGGACCCCGCTGTCTCTTCTCGCCGCGCGCTTGAATTCGCGCGTATTGGCCGATCTTGTTTAATTTATTTCTCATTAATTATTGCGAAGATCGCAAAACGGTAGAGGACTTTCTTACTCGGTTTAACCTGCTCTATCAGCACACGACGGGTGATGCGATTGACTCCGGACACCCTGTATATATATATATATATATATATATATATATATATTGTTGGATTATATATAATAAAACAGTATGTTAAAAGAATTTATTTCGAAGGATGATTTTTGACGTAGTAGTGATAACCCTGCCATGTACTTTGTACAAAAACAGATTTAATAAACTCAAAGACTGTAGATCACGCGTGGCGGACATGCTCGTACAAAAAATCTCCTAACCTAACTGACTATATAGCATAGAGCGCAAAAAGGAACGTTTCCTGCGGGGCGCTGATATCTAAAACTAAAGGCGTATGCTAAAGTCGCGCGTGATTTAAAAATATAAAGAAAATAAACTGTGTCGTAAAAAAAATTAAACATGAAATTTAAACATCCCGCCAGTGTTGCAAGTTTATAGGAATTATATAATTATATAATTTAGTTATAAGAATTACAGGAATTAGTTATAAGAATAATTAGAATAAGAATAAGAATAAGAATATAAGATTAATTCGAGTGTCCAATTCTTCTTGGAGAGAGCAGAGTGGGTAAAACCTGCATATTGAGAAGCGATAGGTCACTAACAAATTTAATAACCGTTATTATAAGACAAAGAAAGAAAATTATTTAATAAAAGAAATCACTCATGAGAACAAATTAGTTCACAGAAAAAAAGGAATCCTTGATTCAAGTATATTTTTATTGTTGAACGCTATTTGTTTAATTTAAGCATAGAATGCTCCTTGCAAGCCGAAATTTTCATTTGCCTCAATAATAAATAAGTTCGTGCGAAGTATATTTTATCCTTAAGATGTTTTCTTAGTTTTAAAACCGTTATATGATTATAATAAACTCAATCACATTTGAATTAAGAATTACATTCTCGTACAGATAAAAAGGAATCCTTGATTCAAGTATATTTTATTCTTGAATGCTATTTAATTCATTTAAGCATAGAATGCTCCTTGCAAGTCAAAATTTTCATTTGCCTCAATAATAAATAAGTTTGTGCGAAGTATATTTTATCGTTAAGATGTATTGTTGGTTTTAAAATTATTATATGTTTAAAACAAACTCAGTCATACTTGAATATCAAGAATTACATACTTGAAAGTATCGCTTATATCCGATGCTCACTTCTTGCGATACTCGATTGTTTTCTTTCGCAAGGTACATCGGTCGCTTTATCAGTTCCGCTCGCGCTCGCTAGTAACGAGTAACATCAAGATGGCAGAAGTGAATGTAAGCAGTGAAAATATTAATGATTATTTTATTGAAGAATTACTACATTCATGGGGTATTTCCCAAACCATTCAGATTTTTAAAGGTAAGTGATGTTTAACTCGTCTTACTGATGTTTCTGTCGCAAATAAGTATATATAACCTCTTCGGACAGCGGGCCGTGGTGATCGAGTTCCCGCCGCGTTGTGATCTATATCGATTTTTACATTTTATATTGTTATTATTTTATTACATTTTATATTGTTATTGCTTTCAAAATTTTGTACAATACTGCGTTTATATATAGTGACTGCAAAAATATTAGTTCGACGTTGTTTATCTTATCATTGTAAAGATTCAGCTTTTGCGTTTCAAATGATCTGACCACCGCCAAGCGAAGGTTAATGAACAAAATTAGAAATTAGACTTTTATATACATATTTGAGACTTTTAGCTACAATTTTGAAAGAATATATGGATATAAGAATAAATTTAATGTTAATTTATTTATAAACGATTTCTAAAAATAGTAGCTTCTTTTTTTGTATTGTATTTTTTTGTACATAAAATTTAATTTCAGACAAAGCAATAGATGTTGATGTTTTTTTACAAATTAATGAAAATGATGTCAAAGAGATATTGAAGGATTTTGCCTTGGGAATTCAATTAAAATTTTGGAAAAAATATGCTGACTGAAAAAGAAATAATGTCGAACTTCAGATAAGATATTTTCTTATATAAGTTCTCAAAATGTAGTATTGGTTACATTTATTGTGTATAATGGTGATTTAATTAACGTTTTGAAGTTTAAAATAAATTAAAGTTAAAGTTAAAGTTTGTTCAGATTTATTAATTTCATTATTAATAGAGTTTAATGTGTACGTGTGTGTTTTCTAATCATACATGATACATACTTTGTGTTAAAAAATCTTACATGATTCAAACATGAATGTTTCTTCTTCCTTACAGAAAATACTTTCGAACTCTTTTAAAGAAGGAACATTAATAGTTTATAATGATATAAATAGCAGTGAAATAGAAGGGCAAAATAGATGCAGCACAAATGAATCAGTCAGAATCTTCAAATTCATCTAAAGAGTCTATTTCTGGCGATTCAAATAATAATGTATAAGTATTGTACTATTAATAAAATGTATGAGATTGTGCTTACAATTAATTAAAATATAATTTTGAATTCTATAGTGTTCACATATTTGAATTGAAAGATATTATTGTACTAACTAAAGTGGATAAACATCAAATTTATTTATTTTTCTAATCTTTTCAGTTTAAAAAATCTTACATTAGTCTTTTTTGTTTATGATTTTATGTATTTTTTTTGTATTTTAGGATATAGAATTATCAGATTCAGAAACATTCGATGCCAAATGTTCAAATAAAGTGGAAAGAAAATAAAGGCAGAATGATGTTAAAGCAGATGATCCAACTTTTGTTAAGAAAAAGAAAGTTGTTAATCCAAACATGCTTGCTGAAAAAAGAATCACTACTTTTAGTGCCTCCAATGAATTAATGAATTTAGTAAGTGTTGGACTTTTACTTTAGTTTCATTGTTTATTTAACTGAATCACATAACATTCAGCTTGAGGTTTCGACTTTTCTCTACATCCACATTATCAAAGTAATAATCAGAATACTGTAGAGTTAATTATTTTTGTTTTATATTTTTTTATAAATTATTATTTAACAGTCATTTTTTACTGACTTTTGGCATATTTTAATTTAATCAATTTTGAAGGTAAAGTTTATGATTTTACATTTATCAAATCCTTACATCAAATGTGCAAGTTTTATTTAAATTACTATTATTGTTAGAACATTTTAAGCAACTTTGTTATTGCTACTAACAGGATTTAAAGGAGCTTCTTGAACAGTCTTTAGAGGGTAAGGCTGTCCTTCAAAGTTATGAAATGAATGAGTGTTTAGAAGATCAAACAGCTCTTGTAGACATTATTGTTAAATGGCTGCTTTTCCGTATTACTCAGTAAGTTTTTTTTATTACAGACATATTTTTAACGAAATTATTTCTTCCTTGCTTCTTTATGTACTAATGTGTGCTTTCTGATTAAAAAGTTAGAAAAACTTTATTTGCAAGTTGAAAGACTTAAAAGGTTATTCAAATTAATCTTATCTTTTGATTTTTGTTTCAGACCCAAAAAACCTGAGCTAACTATATTGAAAGACAAGATTTTAACTTTCAACTTAAGTTTCATTTTTATCGTTAATCTTTCATGTAAATCTTTCATTCATTTTATTAATAATTTATTAATATATTATAGAATGTCTATTACATTGCTCCAAAAGAAGAGAGAGAAAATCAATGTCTTGCAAGAGGAAAACTTTTTGATAGAACTAAAAATTTGAAAGAATGGATGAGGAAGAAAAATTTTCTCCCTAAAGTTCATTCATCTAAAAAGAATGCTCATAATAATTTATCTGCCACAGAAAAAGGTTTTTTATTTGTTTTACATTGCTTTTGTAAATTTAATTTTTATGTTTACTTCTAATTAATTTCTACAGTTTGTATATGTGTAGTTTGTACTTTTTATTAAATCTTTTAATTTTTGTCAGTGTGGTTTAGGTTAGCGTGATTATTGAGATAGCTATATGTTACGATAAATTTTAATTTGTAATAAATTTTTTAAATTGTTTTTCAATTGCAAACAATTAGAACAGTTGAAGCACTTTGTCAAATCTATTATAGATGAAGTTTTCAGATTTTACTAATTATGTATGAGTCCTAGATAAAAATTCAAACTTATTTATCAAATAAAAAAAATACTCAATTTTCTGCTAATTTGTAACGCTCTGAAAAATTTTAGTTTTGTTTAGTTTAGTAAAAAGTTACATAACTATTTAATTTTCCTATTAGTTTCTTAACACATTACTACTTCTTGTATGCAGTTGTTCAAATTGAATCCTCAAATAAAGTAAAAACAGCTTTAAATTGGCTGAAAAATGTACATGAACCATGGAATAAGAAAAGTAGACGAAAAATGGACTATAACATCAAAATGCAGACGAGATGTACTGTTAGTTTCAAGATCTCAAGCTAAACAAGTAGAATGTAATCAGATTATTTGGATGAATATAAAGTTTTCCGTTTCAGTCGGGGTTATACACTGGTAAAGGTTTTTTGTTAATAGATTCAATTTTGCTTTTTTTTAAATTATAATGTTTTACTGTACTATTAATATCTGTATAGACAAAGTTTCATACAATGTTCTAATATGTTATCCAGATTGAAATAGACTTTGCATTGTCTTGTCAACCTGGTTTAGAGGATGCTTTAATCATGAACTGGCATTCATTTAGTCAAAAAATCGAATCTATTTTAAAAATTATAAAATAAGGCTCTAAAAAAGTTAAAAAATAAAGAAAAAGGGCTAATAAGAGTCAAATGCACCGGTGGAGGCACAACGAGACAGAAAGAAAACATATGTAGTTAGACCATTATTTATTATTTCCCTACATTCCGGGCATTTCCGAACGATTTAGCTACGTCATCCGAAATTTAAATACAAAAATTTCCTACACGAGTATCAATAAACTGAGCCGATTTATCAAAGTCCAAAAAGATAGTATCCCTATAGATTATCAAAAAAAACGTCGTATATAAAATCTCATGTAGTACTTGCGACGCGTCTTATGTCGGACAAATTCGTAGATGCTTGAAAACGAGGATACATGAACATCGCAGTCATATCAACAGGAACACGACGCAACACTCAGTTATAACAGACCATAGACTAATGAACCACAAATTTGATTGGAAAAATGTGAGGATCCTAGACGAAGAATCCATCCTGAGAAAGAGACTTATATCTGAGATAATATACATCAAAAGGCAGAAGAACAGCTTGAATCTACATAGCGATATCGATAATCTCAACCGTATGTACTTTCCGATTCTGGATAATTTGTCGAAGATCTGATTCTCGTGCGCCCGCAATTTGATCGCCCCTTATGTATACGTTACTATTTTCCCCCACTTTTTATAATAACGATCTAAGGTCATTTACATCGGAGATCATTATTAATGTTTTGTTCGACGAGTGCGGTCTTGTTTCGTTTTGCGTCCCGCGTGCCTCTACTTTCCGTTAGGTATGTCGCTTTTTCATCGTTCCCGAGAGGGAAAAAAATTTCTCTTTAACAACCTATTAATTATATAGTGATGCATCCTGCATTATAATTTCCCTCTCGACGATTGGAACCGACGTGAGGCGATTGTGCCGCGGTTTTGTGGAGGACTCCCGGGTCTCTATGCGTATCATGCCGCAGGATAATTTTGTAATCCGTCTCACATGCTCTCAATCTTAACGTATGTATCGCTTTATTTTATGCGAAGTTTACTTATGTCTTTTCTTTAACTTCAACTTTCGTTTTTTATGTACGTTCATCAACAGCTATTAGAAATACTGAAGATGGTCCGAAGATGGGACCGAAACGTCTGTTAATAAATAATGGTCTAACTACATATGTTTTCTTTCTGTCTCGTTGCGCCTCCACCTTTGGCTCTTATTAGCCCTTTTTCTTTATTTTTTATCTATTTTAAAAAATAGTTCTGAATTAGTGAAAGATCCTGAAGGGAAAAAGTTGCGACAGCTTTATTTTAATACCACTAACAAAGGTAAAATTTTTTCATTGTCAAAAGAGTATGTATCTTTTTTATAAATACTACTTGATTTATTTTGTATTAATAATAATTATAATAATAATTACTAATAATCACACGCTATGCGGTAGATGAATTGTCATGGCCATGTCTGCCGTCGCCGTGTAACACGATTGTCGACACGACATTACATGGTTGTTTGTGAAATGGTAACAAAATGTTTTGTTCAATTTAACCTATTCTACGATTATCAGAGTTTTATATACTAAAACAACACAAGCGCGCGCTGCGCGCGCGCTCTTATTTACAGACGTCCAATTTTCAATAAATTATTCCTCTCTATGAAAAAGGCATGTTATGTCAATACTTGAAAGTCTCAAAGTGTATTGTTGCCGCTTTTCCGCAGCTCTGATTGATTTTTGATTGTGTCGCATGCTTCGTAGTGTTAAGGGCTATTTGACATTGCGAAGATTATAAATAATAATTGTTAAATAATTGTTGAATAATAATAAATGATAATAATTAATCTAATACACTATTAACTCCTTGATACACATAACTTTCAATATACTATAATATACTTATATAAATGATATATTTTTTTTTATTATACTTTTATAAATAATGATACTTTGTGTTATATTTATAAATGATGATACTTTGTGTTATATTTTATTTTATTTTATTTTATTTTATATTTTTTTTTATTTTCAATAGTACTTAAGACGATCTTAAATATAAGATCGGACTGCCTTTTTTAGAGAGGTAAATGATAAACATGATTTAAGCAGTAAGCGAATTAACCAATTTTTTAATCTTTTTGTCCACGTTTATGCACTCCTATTCTCTTCAACTTTCTTCCTCTTTTTTCGTTATTTCATTGTTTTTCTTTACTTTATCCAATGCTTTCTTAACATTGCGAAAACGAAAACCGCTGAAAATAAAATATAACACAAAGTATTATCATTTATAAAAAATTAAGGATAAAGATTTTTATAATGAAAACGTTTTATAAAACTTTTATAAAACTGAAAAACAATCTTGAATACATCCAAAAGAAAAAAAAATGTCTTCTTAAATTAAATGTTTAAATGCTTGAATACTTAAATAATTGTTGAATATAATAATACACTATTAACCCCTTGATACACATAACTGTCAAAATATGCAATGACAGCCGCTCACGAAGTAAGCGCAACGACAGAACCAATCAGTATCGCGGAAAAGCGACAACAATAAACTTCGAGATATTCAAGTATCGACTTTACATACCTTTTTTAGATAGGGATTATCATCAGATACCCTACATAATCCTTTTTTTTAATTTCAGATATTCAAATGTGCATTTTGTAATAAAAAATTTACGGAAAGGAAAAATAAAACGCGACATGAAAGATCTATACATGAGAGCATAAAAATTACATGCCAAATATATGAGAATGAATTTTCAAGAAATGACGCGTTAAAGACCCAAATGGGGAATATTCACGGCATTCAATAGTATGTATTTATCTATCTATCTAATGCCGTTAATATATCTATCTATATAATTACGTTAATATCTAATTACGTTAATGTACTACTCTATAAGTACCCAGTTAGCAAAATGCGCGCAATATGCCAACAATATGCGCGCAGCAGATTGGCAACAGATTTGTTCGAAAGTTGCTAGCAAATTGGCATCTGTTATGTCCACATTAGGCTTATGATTCGATAGCAGAGCCTGCTCACAGAATCTGATAACAGATTGTCAGCAGAAACCGAGCAAGATCTGCACGTGCGTAATCTGACGGCAGATTGACAGCAGAATCCAAGCAGAATTTGCAGCTTTTGGCCATTTGAATAGAATAGTAACGTAAATAATTATTTATGAAAGCTCTTAACAATTGATTCAATCTCAGTAAACACATTTATATTAATGTTATATAAATACAATAAAATTGAATATTACAAGTGCATAAGTGTTATAGGTGAGTTATCGGTTAATTATAATTTTCTTTTCATAAATAAACATGAAATGTAACATATGTTATATCATAGTTATATCTCACGTAGCAAATGACTCTCTTATTCCTACTTAATTAAATTAATAATAAAGTAAATTGTGAAAATAATTTAATTTAATTTATAAAACTAGAGATATAATTTATATGAGACTCAAACTCTTACTTTAAGCTTCAAATAGGGAGTAAACGGATAATTTTTCATTTATCTTGTTGATTCAAATCAGTTTAATATTCTCATAGGCTTGTATCAGATATGAGAAGTTAAACTGTATTTAGTCACAGAAAATAAATAAGCTTTATATAATTTATAAACAAAATTCTTACCTCATTTCTCTTCTTTGATCAATGCTTAACATTTCTATTTCAGGCTCTAACTTCTATCTTCCTCTTCCATCCGCTGCCTTCTTTCATGGAGCTTTGTCTGATGAGGCGGTCACATATCTCAATGGCTTCATAATTGGCCTTTTAGGGCGATCCATTTTCCTGTAACAAAATGTATAAACGTTATTTGAATCATGTAATTAAATTTTATGTATTTAATATATTTTTTAATAGTTGGAACAGGAGGTCAAGGAGGACTAAGGATTTGCTTCTGGAATATTGCAGGACTAAAGAACAAGTGCGAGAAAGTGTGAGAATACGTGGAAAGGTTCGACATGGTAGGGCTAACAGAAACAGGGTTAAACGAAAAAGGATGGGAAAAATTAGTGGAGAGATTATCAAAAAAGTTCATTTGGTCATATGTGCCAGCTACGAGAGCGTACAGGAAAGGAAGAGCGAAAGGAGGGTTGGTAGTAGCGGTTAATAAAGAATTAGAAGTAAAGCAAGAAAGTTATGGAGAGGAAATAATAGGAAGCCAAGTATTATACAACAAGTATTATACAAGAAGAAATGGAGAGTAGTGACAGTGTACTGTAGAAAGATAAAATAAGTTTTTAAGATACTCGAGGAGAAGATAGAAAAAACAGGAGAAGAGAGTTTAATTATAGGGGGAGACTTCAACGCGAGGACAGGTTTAAAAGGTGGTCCAATAAGAGATGAAAAGGATGAGATAAATAGAAAGAGATCAAGAGACAAGATAATAAGTAAGGAGGGAAGAGAGATGCTTACAAGAATGGAAGAGAAGGGATGGTCGATAATGAACGGGAGCAAAGGAGACGAAAGTGAATTATGTACATACGTGGGAGGAAAGGGAACGTCAGTAATAGATTACGTAGTGGCAAACGAGATAGAAGAGGAGGATATCCAGGAAATGAGGATCGGAGACAGAACGGAATCGGATCATTTACCGTTGGAGGTGAGAATCCAAGGCCCGATAGGAGGAGGAGAAGACGTGAAAGAGGAAGAAATTAGTTAAATGTGACTGGTCACAAGAAGAGATAGAACACTACCGCAAGGAAATAGAAGGTTGGAGGTACAGTGAGACAGGAAAAGAAGAGCTATGGCAGGAGATAAGTGACAAGATAGTTAAGTCCACAAGGAAGATAAAAGTGAAGAAAGGAAGAGACCTAGGAAAAAGAAATGGTTTAATGCAGAATGGAAGGAAAGGAAAAAGTTATTAAGGAAGAAACTAAGGAAATGGAGAAAAAGAAAGGCGTCTAGGGAAGAGTATACAGGGTGTCCGGTAATTGACGGATCACCCGTCGTGTGCAGGTAGAGCGAGTTAAACCGAGTAGAAAAGTCCTGTACCATTTTGCAATCTTTGCAATAATTAATGAGAAATGAATTAAACAAGATCGACCAATCCGCGCGAGTTCAAGCGCGCGGCGAGAAGAGACTTCCCACTGTTATGTGATACTACGCGCGCGGCGAAAACAAATAGCTTAATGTTTACGCGGTTGCTCGGCGCACCACAAAGCGGGGAGGAGCACTTTACAAAGGACAATGGCTATGTACGAGCGACGAAAAAAGCTGGACCCCCGCGTGGGCTGTCTCTTCTCGCCGCGTGCTTGAACTCGCACGGATTGGCTGATCTTGTTTAATTCATTTCTCATTAATTGTTGCAAAGATTGCAAAATGGTACAGAACTTTTCTATTCGGTTTAACTCGCTCTACCTGCACACGACGGGTGATCCTTCAATTACCGGACACCCTGTATAAGGAAGAGAAGGAATATAAGAGGTGGTATAAAGAAGAAAGGAAGAGGCAAGAAAAGGAAGAAGAGAAAATAGAAAAAATAAAGACGGAGACGAAGGCCTGGAGATATATTAATAAGTTTAGGAAGAAGAGGAATAGTTTGGAGAATTCAATTGAAATGGACAAGTGGAAAGGGCATTTTATGGAGATGCTTGAAGGAAAAGAACAAAAGACGGACATAGAACGAGGAAGAAAAGAGGAAAGAGAGGAAAGAGAGGAAGAGGAGGAGAAGCAGGAGAATGGAAGGAATAGCGGAAGGATAGGCGGAGCGGAAGTAAAAGCACAGGTGAAAAAGCTAAAGAGAGGGAAAGCAGCAGAAGAAAACGGAATAAACAATGAAGCATAGATATTTATGAAGAAGGAGATAGGAGAACCTTTAATCAAAGTTATGGAGAAAGTGTGGGGGAAAAAAAGAGCCAGAAGGCTGGAAGAAAGGGGTTATATACCCGATATTCAAGGTTGGGTAGTAACTAGTTAATTAGTTAAAAGTTAAAAGTTAAAAAAAAAGTTAAAAAGTTAATAACTTTTAACTTAACTTAGTTACTTTAAAATGAGTTAATTTTTAACTTCAACTAGTTATTTTTAAACTTAATAAACTTAAACTTATTAACTTTTTTCCTAAGTTAAAAATTTTTTCATCTGAATGCCAATGCCCAAAGATGAACGTGGAAAATTGATAAACTCGTCACTTCTGCACATAAGACGCAGAAACGCTTGCCGCGGGCGTGCACGTTTTAACATGTTAAACGTATATTCGGTACAGTGATGCCAGAAACGTGCCACGGTAGCATACGCACACAAACGCGAACGCATACATGTGCTGCGCAGTACGCTCTGCGCAGCATATGTATGCGTTCGCGCTTGTGTGCGTATACTACCAAGGCCCGTTTCTGGCATCACTGTATATATAAAAAACTAATTTTCTTTGTTATTTGTTATTTCATATTTTATATAATCTTAATAAAAATTAACAAATAAAATATTAAATTTTAAAATTTTAAAAAGTTATGATATTCTAATTTAATGTAAATAATGTTTTTAAAAATTAACTTTTGATTTAACTTAAGTTAATTCAATCTTAACGTAACTTTAACTGAGTTAGTTTTTTGTTCATGCAACTTTTAACGTGACTAAATTAATTTTATAAGCCATTAACTTTAACTTAACTTAGTTTAAAAAAATAATTAAAACTTATCCAACCCTGCCGATTTCAAGAAAGGAAATAACAAGGTCAAAAATTACAGAGGAGTTACGCTGATGGACACGGGTTACAAAATATATGCAAGTATACTGAATGAGAAATTGAAAGAAAAATGAGCGACAAATACGAAGGGACACAGTTTGATTTCAGGAAAGGGAGAAGGACAAGCGACGCTATCTACTTGCTAAACTTCATGATACATAGAGAACTGAGGAAGCCCAGAGAGAAAGTGTTTGCGTTTTTCGCAGATCTCAAATCGGCATTTGACAAGTGGACCGAGAAATTTTAAGTGAAAGAATGAAAAAGATAGGGATAAGCAACATACTAAAAAACACAATAATGGAGATTTATAAAGAAACGAAGAACATGATAAGAATAGGAAAGGAAGAGAGTAAAGTTTTTTGGACGGAAAGAGGAGTTAAACAAGAATGCCCCATGAGCCCGACGCTGTTCAATATCTATATTGGAGATCTAGAAGAAGAGATGAGAAGAGGACAGATTGGAGGGATAAAGATAAACAGAGAGAAAGTTCGGTCTATAAGGTATGCAGACGACATAGTCTTGCTGGCAGAAACAGAAGGAGAGCTGAAAGACATGATAAGAAGGTTTAGGAAATACTTGGAAAGAAAGAAACTATTACTGAGTGCAGAAAAATTGAAGGTGTTAATGTTCGAAAAAGGAAGAGCAAAGAAGAGGGAGAAAAGCTGGATGTGGAGAGGAGACAAGATTGAGAAAGTAAAAGAGATAAAGTACCTAGGATACATTTTATAGAAAAATAGAAGACCAGAAAAACAAATAAGGGAAAGTTATAGGAAAGCTATGGTGGCGATGAAGAACACGTGGAGCATAGGAGAGAGAATTTTTAACAAACACTTCAGAAGAAGAATGAAAATGTTTAAAGCATTGGTGAACAGCGTGGCACTATATGGGGCAGAGGTATAGGGATGGTACAGAGACGAAACGATGGATAGAATACAGAGAAAGTATATGAAATGGATTCTGGGCTTGGAGAGAGTAACACCCAATCATATCCTCGAGGAAGAATGCAAATTTATAAACATAAGTCTGAGAAGTACAAAGAGAGCAGTAAGGTACGAGGAAAAGGCTAGAATTTCGGACAAGAAGATAATTAAAAACTACATGATGGAGATGGATAAAAGGATCGGAGAAGGTGAAGTCAACAAATGGGAAAGAAAGAGAACAGAGACGCTGGAATGGGCCGGAACAAGTGAACGGGAATTGATGAAAATAAGAGAAGAAGAGAATGGAGAAACAACAGAGGAAAAGATTGGGAGGGGGGCAGTAAGAAGGGTAGAAGAGAGGAGAGAACTAGGAAGATAAAAGAATTAAAGTACAATGAGTTATATAAGGATATCAGAGGAGACACGATACGGTAAATCTTGATATTAGCGCCGACCTCACCGATTTCAATGACCTTGACATATGTTGTCAAGGACATGGTTTTGAGTAACTTGCAAAAAATTTTAGCCGTCGCTCGTTGTTTATTACAAAGTTATTAACAATTGAAGATAGTGACCGATCGATGCTTGCAACATAAGACTGCATATATTTCGGCATGAATTACCGAGCTTATATTTTAAAAATGGAAAGAAAATGATACAAAACTGAAATGTCAATTATAAACAGGATTATATATTTCGCACACAAGAATTGTGGGTTGGACCTTGCTTCGCGTTGTAAAGTGTATGCATGGACGCAGTGGGTCCCCCCCCTACAGGGGGGCTCCACTTCCGGAAGATATAACCTAACCCAAACCAAATTTTAGTTTTAAATTAGAAATAGGTTTGGGTTAGGTTATATCTTTCGGAAGTGGAGCCCCCCCGTAGGAGGGGGGGGCGGAACCCACTGTGTCCACGCATACACTTTCCCACCCACACAAGAATTGTGGGGTGGACCTCGCTTCGCGTTGTAAAGTATATGCGTGGACGCAGTGGGTTTCGCCCCCCTTACGGGGGGTTCCACTTCCGAAAGATATAACCTAGCTCAAACCTATTTCTGATTTAAAACTAAAATTTGGTTTAATCCTAAAGCTCCTCTCCGCCCACGCAATTACTTAAATATACAATTAATAACTTAAATATACAACTAAATACTTAAATATATAACACTCATGCACGGAGAAGTTCAGATTATCGCATTTAATACGTGTTCTTATCATATCATTTAATTGTTAATAACTTTGTAATAAACAACGAGCGACGGCTAAAATTTTTTGCAAGTTACTCAGAGTCATGTCCTTGACAACATATGTCAAGGTTATTGAAATCGGTGAGGTCGGCGCTAATATCAAGGTTTACCCACGATACTTAGAGGACAGAAGAAAGGCAAAGGATAGGAGTATGATAGCAAGATTTAGGACAGGAAATGAGATGAAGGCGAGGCTACACTGGATGGAACGGGAAGATAGGATGTGCAGGGTATGCGGAGAAAAAGAGGAGAAGGCGGAACACGTTCTGTATGAGTGCGTAGAGACAATAAGAGTAGGACAGAATTTATTTGACGAGAAAGGAAAAGGATTAGAACAAATGAAGAACATAACAGGAAGAAGAAAAGAGGTAGACAGACGAAGGAAAGAAGAAGCAAGGATGGAAGAATAGCAGAGATAAGGAGATTGTATATAAAACAGGATAGATATAAAGGGCCTGTGCAAAAAGAGAAGAAGCAATAAAAGACTATATATATTATATTACTATTTATACAAGATTAGATTTATGATGTAAAAAATAAAATAATGAATGTAACTGGGAGCCATCCTAAGCCGCATGGCATGGATTAATAAATACAATACATTTTTCAATAGTTCGTAACGCACATAATTACCATAATAAAAATGGAACAAAAGCAAAAATAAGAAGTTAGAATAAATTTTTATGAGAACATGCTATTATGATGTATTATAACAACAAATTAAAGGCGGAAATAGATAAGTTAGCAAGAATATTTTATTAAAAAATACGATTTTTAAGTTTTATTAATATATACATATGATAGCAGCAATACTATATATTGAGATGTTTGTAAATTTTCATTATTATTATTACTTTCATCAATCAATTCTAAAAGAGCATTCTATAACATTTTTGACGGACTTCATTTATGTGTACGGAAAAAATATTATCATGTGCAGTGCTGTAGATAAAATGCCAATATCATAAAATATATCTACATCTAAAAATTTTCTTAATACCAAATAATGTGAATTGTCAGTCATAAAAATATTGATAATAATACAAATAGAACCATTCCGTAAGATGCAACAATTGTCACTTATGTCTAAACTGAGCAAGATTCCATTAAACATAATCTTACGTTATTGATTACAATTAGGAGCAATATTGCATGGAAGAGGACCTACATTGTGCCTCATAAATAAATGAATTGAGGAATCAATGCTGCAATAGTCAATTGCAGCATGTGCTTCCACTTCGGCAACTCTGTTTGAAAGTTGAGGAATAGGACCAGGTTTCCTGCAATAACTTCTGAAAACAGTCATATTATATTTTTCATATGGAAAAGCTGAAAATGAATATTATATTTTATATTAAATGAATATTATATTATATTATATATTATATGTAATATATAAAATAGTATTTCTAAATAATAGATTATATATGGGATATAATTCCTCCGAGAGAATAAAATGTTTGGAAAAAATTTTTCTATTTACCTTTAAATCTCGAAATAATTTCTTCGCACATTCTTCGACTATCAAATAGTTTATATATATATATATATATATATATATATAATTTATATATATATATATATATAAGTAGTGTATATATATATATATATATACAGGGTGTTTAAAAAGTGTCGCATACGCTCAGCGTCATTCGATAGAGAATGAAAATCTAAGAAAAAATATCTAATACTATTTTTCGATGCGATGGATAGTTTCGTCGCAATTAATTATTGTAATCAGTCAATTAGCGCGAAGCTACAAGAGTAAGCGAGCGGCGGAGCGCGCGAAGTCGGGAAGGAATTATTAATTGCTATTGCTAGGTACTTATTTGAAAAATCATTTAGTTGATGCGATAAGCAAAAAACGATATAACAGATAGAAATTTACAAATAAACAATTACACATAATCACAGGACTTTTACACGTAAAACGAATTTACTTTATTTATTAGCAAAATGCTAGCAGCATGAAATTTGCTACAATTATTTTTTTTATTTAATAAAAGTAAAAGTTGTTTCAATGCCTGCAATGTAAACAAGATTGTGATCGACAAAGTAAAGAAAAATTTAATAAATAAATAAATAAATTTATTTATTAAAAAAATTTAATAAATAAATTTTTATTTTATAAATAAATTTTTAATAAATTTTTTCGCTTACTCTTGTAGCTCTGCGCTGATTAACTGATTACAATAATTAATTGCGGCGAAACTATCCATCGCATCGAAAAATAGTATTAGACATTTTTTCTTAGATTTTCATTCTCTATCGAATGCCGCGTATGCGACACTTTTTAAACACCCTGTATATATATATATATGATTAAGAGAGTATATTCGGAATATTCAGAAATGTCGGATTGAGTCAAAAATTTTCTTTAATCTAGGGTTGAGATTTCAAAATTTTTTTGTTACATAAATATATTTTTTTTTCGGATACTCTCGGTAATTTAGATATTTATGTATTATGGATATACACCCGATCTAATCTTCGAGTATTCATAATTTCGGATATCTTCACAATCTTATAGACTATAATATTCAAATTATAATTATATATTGAACAAAGCCGAACATTTGTTTAATAAAGAAAAACATAGATGATGTTATTTTAAAAACATCAATAAAGCAGTAATTGATTCATTAATTCGCAAATTAAGCTACAGAATTAATTTTATTTGAAGTGGAAAGAGAGAGAGAGAATGAAAAATAATCCATTAAATATTGATCAAAAAGAAATAAATGAATCTGTAACACTTCCACACGATACAGCTGATCAAAAACATACATCAGATGAAAGTAATAACATAGAAATTATTGCTGATTTAAATTTACCAGTTAGCGATATATAATAAAATTGAGATAATTCCAAATACATGTACAGAAGCCTCGGTAATTATTGCGAAAAAGTTACTCCTCATCGATTTTATTTTCACATGTATTATAGTCCACAGAGTCCTGAATCACATACATTTTAAATCACGTTGCGGACGAATTACGCGACGGAAATCTTGCACCTGACGCGGCACTCAATCGATCGGAAATCTTGATCGCGCACGTCGGAAATCTTGACCGCGTCGCTAGCGATCGCGAACGCGAAGACGTAAATCGCCGGGATTGTATGAGAGTCACTCATAGCTCGCACCAGGCACTAACTCTCTCTTAGTCGCACTCACTCACCACCCGACGGAGAACCGTGACAACGATCCAGTTTTAAGACAGAAAATTAAATACAAAGACAGAGGCGGGTCGGCTTAAAAAAGAGCCGTTGAGACCTTAGACCGATCGTAATAGCGGCACCAATGCGGCGAAGCACTTCCGGAGGTCGAGTCGCTGGATTGAGAAAAGTTAGTAACAATCTTAATTTATTGCCGAACGCAATAAACCGAACTCATAAGCTTACGCGCGACGACCGAGATTTAACGCAAAACGCGGCGAAAACGGAGCAGTAGACTTTCGCGCGACGACCGATAATTGGCGCAAAAAAACCAAGAACGAAATTGAACACGTCTTTACTGTGCTAGACTCAGAACGGAAGAGAGAAATTAATCGGCCACGAGATGGTTCGTTTCCGATGAAGACCTTGAGGTAGGGATGAGAGATGCACGCTGATTGATCCGCGGATCGATCGAGTTGCGCGGTGTACGGAAATACCGCGGCCGCGGGTTCTGCGCGTGTCTCGCGTTGCGCAATACTCCAATTTGGAGATTACGCGTGCGCCTTTGATCCTTCGGGATCGCGTCAGGATCACCGAAGTATCTATTATCGGTGCCGTTCCGGAGCATAACTCACCGCAGGCTCGCGGTCCCCGTCGCCCGTGCTAAATTAATTGATTTGTAGACGCTTTTCCACTTGATCGAGCGACTCGCTCCGGCGCTCTCCTTAACACTAATAAAAAAATAAAGGAGCATACTACGCGAAATATCACAAACCAGCCGCGATCACGCTCTCAGAAATAACTAAAGAATAAAGATTCAAATATCATAGATCGGCAGAAGCAAAGATGAGACGAAATTTAGTGGAAATACACGCGAAAGGAATTAGAAAAATACTGAGGATAAAAAACGAGCATCACCGATGATAATAGTCGAGACCGAAAGATCTAAGCAAACTGACAATCCTTCGAAAAATTTAGAAGCGCAATAAAGCCGAATCACACTACTAATAAATACACCGACGCAAAAGATGAGTCGAACTCAAACAGGCAATAAAAATCACCGCGTATTCCGCCAAATAATAATCCTAACAACAAACGCCGCCGCCGATAATACAAAAATCTTAAGACGTTCCATTTTTGGGGAACGCCCTTCGATTCGCAGACACCTTCATTAAACTTCCGATTTGTTACATTTCAATTTTTCCTACAAGAGGGGCAAGTAAGAGTTATAAGAAACTCGATTAAAGCTCTTATTCATTAGATTTTTCTCAACGAAGAAACGGAGGGCGTGAATAAAAAACGAGATATAAACAGAAACTTCGAAAATCGCGTGCATTAGAATATAAGAATAAATAATTCTCACTGAATAATTAAATCAAAAAATTGTGTTTCTCGATCAGATTTTTCCGCTACTAGTTTATTTATTATTCCCTCAGTGGAAAATTCGAAATAGACGAATGAAAATTGTGACTTGGCAAATTCAGCTATTTAATTTTAACATAAACGCACCCTTCCACAATGAACCTTACTAATATTTAATTTTAATTTTAATTTTAATCTTAATTTTATAGACACCTGAGCGGCGTCTACAACGATCGCGTTTAATATATACACACACTTTTACTCACCTACATCATTTTTATTTTATTTTTGCGTATTTAATCACTACTTATTGTATTAACCAGTCAGAATTTTAAAATTAACGATAGAGACTATCCCACAGCATTCTGACTGATGTCCTCCATTAATGTAACACACGCGATAAAGAACACACACACACACACACACACAAAGTAATTTCAATTATGTATCCAAATTTTATATATCCATTTCAAATTATTTATAACATTTATTAATTTATATTATCGATCACTATATGTATACGCATCGAAAGTTTCTCTCTTTTATCAAGAATGTTAATTAAAGTAAATCATACGTCTACCCTAAATTTAAAATTTCCAACTTATTTAAATAATCCTCTCTCATTTCCTGATTCGAGATCGCACAAGATCCTGTCCCGCGTAATAGGGATCCCTAAAAACTTATTTTTTTTTTTTTAAGTAAAAAAAGGCGCGCCAAGTACACGCGCCAATTGTGAAAAACTATTATGTATTTATAAAATAGTGTTATTTTAATCTACAAAATAGTTATTTTATCTGCATAAAATAGTGTTATTCTAAACCGTTAAAAACTGTTCTATAAATTATTGTAATTGTGTAAAATATATTCTAGAAAAAATGTGATATCAAACAATAGCGCCAACTAAAAATAAAAACTTTTTAAAATATTTTAACCAAAAAAGTTGTACAAAATATTTGTTTTAATTTCCTACAAAAATTAAAAAATTTTAATTAAAAAAACTTGGCGCTGCTAAATTTCAAAGTATATGTATATTAAACCAACAAATAATAAATTTATTTAGATCTAAATTTAATTTTGAACTATATTTAATTTAGTTACATCAATAACTACAATGTAAATATATTAAAGAATACGTTAATTTTAACATATTATTTACTTGACGCCTTTTTTTACCTTTTTTAAAAAGGTTAAATAATAACTTGGATTCGTAATAATTTAGGATCGTTGCAACAAAAGTTTCTATATACTCTATAAATATTTAAAAAACAGATATAATTATTTATAATAAATAGATTTTAATTTATAATAACAAATAGAGATGTGTATAATTAAACGATTATATGATATTCAATGGCAGTACTGTCAAGTTGACAGTACTGCCATTGACAGTGTCAACATATCGTCATCTTTGTTGTTCACCAAATGTTAAACGAGAATAATGACATACTCACAGTACTGTTAGAGTTCCTAGAAGATAAAGTCTGGCCACTCGATTGGTTTTGGAAAAACATGGCGGCAGTGTATATATGAACATGCAGCTTGCATTGTATGCAGTGCGTTGTATCCCAAACAGTGCAACCGACACCTGGTTGCTCAAGGGACGAGCACGCAGCGGTCGACGCGAGCCCAGGGGGCCTATTACGGTTCTTGGGTGAGCTCACTCACTTTTCACATTCTCATGTCACGTGACTTTGTTCACCCAATTACGGATGTGTCGAGTGAAACTGCGAGATCACTAGGCACTTCCGGAATAGCGATCTCACATTTTCACGAAGGTTGATGGCAGAGAACGAGACGATTACATCTCGTTCTCTGCCATATCCTAAATATAATTGACAAATATTGTGTAAAAGTGCGCAAATACTGAATCAACATCAATTAGAAGTGTGGCCTATTGTCAATCACATATTGAACGCATCACAATACATAATCATAATTTATTAAGTAATATTGATCACGATTAATATTTTAATAGATAACAGCGCGATAAAAAAAGACATCAGTTTCAATCAAATCCGTATCGTTTATAAAAATCGTAAATCTAATTCTCAATAAAAATTAATAAATTTAAGGATTATTTTTGCGTTCTTATTAAATAAATGCTGAAATAAAGTCAAATATGATGACATAATTTTCCTCCTCAATTTTATAATCAGTCTTATAATCAATTTTATTATATGCTGACTAATGTTTTTCATGTTTTACAGAATGTAAATTGAATCCCGTAGTCTTCTACGTATCCTCAGTATTGTATTTTCATGATTGCGCCTAAATATCACTAATAACAAGTGTTCCATTTTGCTTGATTTCACCTTTTCACTTCGAAATTTCATGTCGAGCCCGCTCACGCGAATAATCTCGTATTTTCACGAGGTGAGATCAACCGTAATTGGGTGAGTTACTCACTTTCGTTATTTTCACCCAATCCGAGAACCGTAATAGGCCCCCAGCACCAGCGGTGGACGAGGCGACTTCCGGTCAGCAACCGGAAACCACGCAGACCTAAAACAGAAAAGTCTATGTAAGTAGTTTGTAAATATGTATATACATATATGTATAGTTATAGTTTTATAAAATGAAAGAAAACGAGTAAATTAAATAAAAAGAGATAAAAGGATAAAATAACAAAAAGAAATAATTAAAGATAATTATAAGCATTTATTCGATTATGTAACGTTAGTATTACATTCATTTGAGTCACCGTGAGTGAGAACTATGATGGTTAAATTTAGTTAGTGACTCAAATGACTTAAGATGTTATTATTTTAGTTAATTACTAATTAAATATAATTCATGTTTCTTTTCATTATAATTACATACATTTACATTTGTTTGAATGATCTATTGATAATTATAGGCATTATTTTGAGTTTGAAGGATTTATTATGTTAAAATGTCAATTTTAGTTATAACATTTATTATATGATATTATTTGATAGAAATACATTTATTTTAGTTAACTATGAGTTATCGAAGAAATTTTAGTTTAATTATAGATTAACGTATGACATACGAAAAAGGGATATGTTAATTTAATTCAATGCGTTAAAATGATATTATATTTGCGTTTATTTTAATTAGTTTGAAGTAACTATAAAGCAACTGTTTTAAGTGACTAATTAACGAAAAGTGTTTAATTTAATTAGCTAATTAATTAATCTATCTTATAAATGGTTTAATCATTAAACGTTTAATTTATGTTATGATAGGCGAATGTAAGACGTGAATCCAGTTTAAATGATTAATTACAAAAAAATAGAAATTTGAGTTAATTAATAATTTAGTTTATTATAATCAATTTGGAAGGTTACATTTCCATGTAGATGGGTTAATTACGTGTATGTATGATAAGAAATTTTAGTTTGCTTCAAGTATAGTGAAGAATGCGTTTTCGTTGAATCAGTATCGAAACTCAATTGTAATCATATAATTGCGCATAGTCGGCGATACTATGCAAAATTATAACACCGAAACCTCGATAGGGTTAAGGGTTAACGAAAAGCGCATAGTAAAATTAAAAGATACACGCGCATACAAAATACCGAAATGATTTTATTTTATATGTTGCGCGCGTAATTAAATAACGACTTATTTTACTTTATATTATGATTTATTAGAAATAGGATGTAAATATATATACAATATTAATAAATGTGAGAATAAATGAATGATGTATGATGAGGCAGAAAATTGTTTGATCGATAAAAACGTAATGTAAAACTGCGTTACCGATGCAAGGAAAAATGAGTGAAACGGAGTGAGTCGCGAAGCGATTGGTCCGGGCTAGGTCATGCCTCGCTGGTCCCGGATTGGCCAGAAGGCCAAGAGAAGGGATGAACGTGAACGAAGATGATATAAAAGCATGTAACGAGTTGAGGGTAGTGACGCCAGAATTGAGACGCAAGCAACATGCGATTCGAGCTTTAGCCACAGACGAGAAAGCACGTGCCTGTCTAGTGAGGCTTGCTTTTGTACAGCGTGATATAGTTTTTAGTTTTCTGATATTCACAATGGTGTGGTAGTTGCATTGCTCGAATCCTGTTGAGTTTGTTTATCGTGATCAAATTGTTTTGCGAGCGACCTGACCATCTGATCGCGGCGTCATCCGCCTGAAATTGTGGTGCGCAATTGCCGCCATCTTAACCGTCCGACTATTTCGGCCGGGAGGAAAAAGAAAAATTTTTCGACTAAGATATGTCGATTCAAGACCCAGGGGGAGGTTCCCCCTATAAATCCAACCTAATTTCTCTGACTTCCAACGTGCTTGGATCCAAATTTATTGACGTGTCGAGGCTCAACGATGAAGAAAAACTTAATTCTATTGCTTCCTCTCTCCCTCCGTTCCCTCTCAAGCACGATGTTATGATGGAACTTGATAACGACCCTTCCCATAATGCTGCATCTAATGATTCTTCTCTTTTAAAGGCTTCGTCTGAGTCAGCCTCGAAGGATTTTGTCGACAATCCTAGACTTGATGTGGTCAAAGTCAAAAATTCGAAGCGCAAAATAGTGGAGAAAGAGAGTTCACCTGTCTCGACGGTCGCCGGGGGTGAGTCGGGAGAGGGGGATGTTCCAAAGGCAGGTAAGCCATTCCCGCGGAGACTATTTTGGTGACCTTCAAGGGCCAAACATTGCCGAGGTATTTATATTTTTACATGGTTAGTCACGCTGTCGAGCCTTTCGTTTCCAAAACCTCTCTTTGTTTTGCTTGTTTGCGCTTTGGTCACTTGAAATCACAATGCAAAGGTCACCCCAGATGTTTGCACTGTGGGAAGAGATCTCATGAGAGCCCGGATGTCTCTGATGATAGAAGCGTTCTTGATTTTTCTTTTCTTTCTGAAACTAACAAATACGACAGGACCTCGAGAGGCCCTTTTGACGTCACAATTCAATCTCCGGAGGGCTCCTCCTCCTCAATTGACCCTATTGGTATAGGCCGCTTATTGTACTCAATCCAGAACGAAAATATTGTGGAGCTCAAAAAAATCGGTTTCTCTAAAATTAATGTTCCGTTGAAATCCCGTAATGCGGCAAACAACCTTATTACAAGTCCAACTCTCAAGGCTAAAAAATACAAGGTATTCATTCCGTTTTACAGAACGACTAGAAGGGGCATTATCCGCAATGTCCCATTGGACCTCTCCGAGGAGGATATTTGCAGAGGAATAGACAGCGAAGTGGTGGTACTGTCCATTAAAAGACTCAATAGGAGGAAAAGGAATTCAGACTCTTCGCCCACTGAGGTTACCGATGGTGACTCAGGACTGACTCCTTCCAAGACTATTTTGGTGACCTTCAAGGGCCAAACATTGCCGAGGTATTTATATTTTTACATGGTTAGTCACGCTGTCGAGCCTTTCGTTTCCAAAACCTCTCTTTGTTTTGCTTGTTTGCGCTTTGGTCACTTGAAATCACAATGCAAAGATCACCCCAGATGTTTGCACTGTGGGAAGAGATCTCATGAGAGCCCGGATTGTTGTCTGAGGAAGGATGAATTACCTATTTGTATTAATTGTAGAGGTTCACACAAAACCACCAGCACCTCCTGCCCGGAATATATCTTTCAGAAAAAAATTCGAGAACTGGCTGCCCATGAGAACATCACTCTTGTAGAAGCCAGAAACCGTCTTGGTGGTAACCCAATTTATTTAAATACAAATCCACTGTTCAATTTTACAGATTTTCCTTCTCTTGACACCCCATCTCCTTCCTCCCTTTTCCCATCTCCCTCTTCTCCCCCTTCCTTTTCACATCCGTCTCCTACAATCCCTCCTTCTCCTCTTTCATCTCCTCTTTTACAACAATACAGCTCCGTAATACCATCTTCTAATAATTCGGCTTCTTCTTCCCGCTCATCTTCTTTTGCCTCTCCCTTTCGCTCTCCTTCCTTCTCCTCTGTATCCTCCTCCTTTCCCAGTCATGAAAACACCAGAACCTCAGCTTCTCAATCGACTCATTTTTCTTCTAAACTTACCCCCAAACCAGCCTATAATTTTTTTAATAGTCAAAACTCTCTCTTATTAGCACATCCCCATCCTTCCCCTTCTCATTCCCCCTCTTTTCAACCCCCATACTCTAATTTTAATTCCAATCCTAATCCGAAACTTCCTGCCCAGCTCATTGGTCTCATCAATGCAATTATGGAAAAAATTTCTCCCTTTCTTAAACTTCTGGGCCTCCATGAGATGGTTTCTGACTTTCTTATCTCATATTTGCAATCTCTCAACTCCAGTAACTTCAGATCCAATCCCACTTTAAATGATCAATCAAATGCAAATTAACTTTAACAATAACCAAGCCATTAGTATTTTACAATGGAATTGTCATTCGCTAGCAAATAAAAAAGATATTTCTAATTTATTGTTTCAAAATCATGACGTACTCGCATTGTCGGAAACTTGGCTAAAGGACAACTCCCAGATAAATATCCACAATTTCAATGTTTTCCGGGCAGACTCTGGTGTTCCGAATTGCAGTGGTTTACTCTTGGCGGTCCGTAGATCCGTTCCGTATAGCATCATTAATGATTGCATACGCTTTAACAATAGGCTTGAAGGTATGGTAATATCCATCCATTTTGATCATTTTGATCTTGTAATAGTATCGATATACAGACATCCACATGAGTTTTTGTCTCCTTCGGAGTATGACGCTCTTTTTGCTTATTGTAGTTCCTTCTCTCATGTTATTCTTCTGGGAGACTTCAACGCCCATCATCGTGAGTGGGGCAGTGGAAAGAATGTTAGAGAAGGATCCCTCCTTTTGGCTTCCGCTCTCGCTTCCTCTTTTACGTGTATTAACCGGGGCTCTTCCACCTTCTTAACTCGTCCGCACCAATTAAAATCGGCAATCGACCTGGCGTTTGTCTCGCTTTCTATTATCGATTACTGTGTGTGGTTCATCTCAGATGACTCTCACTTGAGTGACCACTTCCCAGTGACAATCAGGTTCAATCACCTACTTAAAAAAAGAAATTTTTTCTCCCATAAAATCAAACTTTCAAAAAGTCAGAAAGCTCAGTTTTTCTTGGATTTGCATTCGAATGTGAAAACGTTAGAAAATCAACTAGAAGATTCGTCTCTCAATGCAGTGCAAAAGTTTAAAATATTTATTTCTCATTTAAAGGACTACCTTCCAGGGGGATCAAACTTTCCATCCTCGCATGTTGCTAAATCCAGGAAAGAAGTGAAAAAGTCTTCTCTGCCGGCCCCCTGGTGGAATGACGTATGTCAATCGGCAGTTGATTTGAGACGTAGTTTGCTCGCGGTTTTTAAAAGATCTCCCTCGTATGGAAATTATTTAGCGTTCAAAAGGCAAGAGGCCGTCTCCAAGCGTGTTTTGAGGGCCGAAAAGAGGAGGGGATGGAGAGATTTCTGTCAGAACCTTTCGCCAAGGACCTCTATTACCTAAATCTGGAAAATTATTAAGCGTTTCAAGAATCGGCACCTGGGCATCTCTCCTCCTCCTCCTCTTTCTAACCATCTTCTTTCGAGGGAAATTTTGGATTGTGTTTCCTCGATGTTTTCCCCATCCTCGTTGCACCAGTCGTTTTTCTCTATTGTGAATTTCCCGTCTGCTTATTCTTGCAGGATTTTTGAGAGTCCCTTCTCGACGAGAGAATTGCTGTCGGTAATCAGGAATTCCAAGAAGCGTTCTTCCCCTGGCATGGACCAGATCGACTACGATATTATTGCCACACTCCCTGAAAGCCATCTAAAGTTTTTGCTCGACATTCTCAACGAACTGTTGGATACGGGCTTGTTCCTTCCTTCTTGGCACCAATCGTTGATATACTTGATTCCGAAGAATTCCCCAGGCAAGTTCTGCCCAATTTCTCTCACCTCTTGCATTCTGAAAATACTGGAGGGGCTTATTCTGACTAGACTGGACTGGTGGATCGAGTTCTCGAGAATACTTCCCTCCTCTCAATATGGTTTTCGTAAGAAAAGGTCTTGCTCGGACAATTTGGGCATTCTCTCCACGGAAATTCAATGCGGCTTTGTGTCTAAGCAATTCACGGTTGCCCTATTTCTTGATATATGCGGCACATTTGATAATGTAATTCCGAATATCCTTATTAGTGATCTTATAAAGATTGGGCTTCCGCCAAAAATTTGCTGGTTTATTTACCAACTTACTTATTTCAGAGACGCTCAAGTAGTCATTAATGGGACCTTGTCGTCGGGCTTTGTTTCTCACAGGGGAGTTCCTCAGGGATCGATATTGAGCCCGTTGTTCAACATCTATGCTAAAGAATTCAAAGATCAACTCCCAAAGAATTGCCAAATAATTCAATTCGCAGATGATATCACTCTCTTTGCAAGATCTGGTGATCTAGAGACATCTCTCAAATTAATTGAGAAATCGGCCAAACTTTCTAGTTTTTTAATGATCTTCACCCATAAAAGAATTAATATAAATGACTATTCAATTGCTCTTAATGGAAAGATAATCAGACCAGCGCTTTCGCACAGGTTTCTCGGTATTTTCCTGGACTCCAACCTGAGTGGTCGAACCCATGCGAAATATCTTATAGATAAATACCTCAAGTTGACTAATATCCTTAAGTCCCTGAGGGGGACGTGGTGGGGAGCGGACCCTCGCACTCTCTTATGTATTTATAAGGCTCTGATACGCGGGTCAATAGAGTATGGCTCCTTTTTGTTCCTGACTCATAACAACAATTTAATGGAAGCTATGGAAAGAATTCAGCGCGGAGCATTGAGACTCTGCATCGGTTTGAGGAAGTCGACCCCCACTAACGTTGTCCTTGCGGAGGCGGGGGTGGGCCTGGTCCGTCATAGGTTCATGCTCTTGACCTCTAGGCTCCTCCTGAGGTCTTTTGCGTTTGCTGATAGCGTTCTGATTGATAAGCTTTGCGACCTTCAGGTGGCACTCCTTGTTTATGGCCGTAATCACTCATTTAATAAGTTCCTTCTGTACAGCGTTTTTTGTGTTGTCAAAAAATTTAAACACAAAATCGCTTCATTTACTAATATTCCGTTGTATTTGTTTTCTTATGAGACTTCTTCCTTCCTTCCTCGTACCTTCTACACCCCCTATGGTGGTGGAAGATATTAAAAACTCTCCCTTCCCTCAGCTGATCTTTCAGTCTGCTCTTGCAAACCTTGTCAGTGAAAGACATCAGATTTTTATTGATGCTTCCAAGCTTGTTGATGGCAACTTCGTCGGTGTTGATGTTTACTCTCCATCTTTAAATACTAACAAGAAGTCGAGACTAGATCGCGATTTCCCCGTCTTTTCGGGAGAATGCGTCGCCATTATACAGGCGGTGGAATGTGTCCTGGAAATTGGTGTTTCTGAAGTGACAATATTTACCGATTCCCGCAGCGTCGTCAACATTATATCCTCCTGTAGGATTAATAGAGATGGCAATTATTTAATCTTCGTTTTAAAGAACAAGCTGAGGTCAGCCTTTTTACAGGGAATTGATATAATTATCTCATGGATCCCGGCTCATGTCGGGATCCTTGGTAATGAAACAGCGGATCTTCTCGCTAAGAACGCAGTCGTCGGGGGGGGGGGGGGTCTTTGGAATATCTTCTTCCTTATTCTGACCATTTCGGCCCTTTTCGTGAAAGATATGTCAAACTCTCGAGGGAATTTCTGATCCGTCAGGCGGACTCTAAGGGTACTCTCTACTTTGATAACTATCCGGCCTTTCCCGCGCATGCTTGGTTTTCGGGCATTTTTTCGCTAAACCGCTTAGAAATATCTACAGTTAGCAGAATTCGTTCTAACCACTACAATTTAAATTTCAGTCTCTTTAAATATTAAATATTATTATTATAATATAAATATTTACTCCCCCTCCCTCTGTCCCTCTCCCCCCTCTCTCCCTCTTTCTCTCTCCCTCTCTCTCTCTCCCTCCCTCTCTCCCTCCCTCTCTCCCTCACTCTCTCTCTCTCTCCCTCTCTCTCTCTTTCTCTATCTCTCCCTCTCTCCCTCTCTCTCTCCGTAGGTACCGAAGAGGGAATCAGCACAGAAGTACTAAAGATAGCGTGGAGTAGTGTGGGAGAAATAATGCTAACTCTAATTAATAAATCGATGCGAGAAGGCATTTTCCCAGAAAACTGGAAAACATCAACAATTGTACCAATACCAAAAATAACAGGAAGTAAAAAAGCTGAAGAGCACAGACCAATAAACATGTTACCGGTGTGAAAAAATTCTAGAGTTAGTGATTAAAGAGCAAATAGTCGAATATATAGAAAATAGTAATATACTTAGAAGAGAACAGTCAGGTTACCGAAGAAAATACTCCTGTGAAACTGCGCTACAGAATACTATTATTTCATGGAGGAAGAGTCTAGATGAAAGTGAAATAGTGGGTGTAGTATTTCTGGATTTTAAGAGAGCATTCGAAACGGTTAGTAGGAAAGTAATATTAAAGAAAATGGAATTATATGGCATAAGGGGAGAAGTATATAAATGGATCAAATCGTACATGACAAATCGAAAACAGCAGGTGAAATTCGGAAGTAGCATATCAGAAGAAAAAAATACTGTCCATGGTGTACCGCAAGGATCTGTCCTTGGGCCATTGTTTGTACTGTATATAAATGACATTGTAGAACAGCTATCGTATTGCTCGTGTAGAATGTTTGCGGATGATACAGTAATATATGTAAGCGATAAGAATATTTGTGAGGTAGAAAATAAATTAAACTATGACTTGCGACAGGTGGTACGATGGTTGGAAATTAATTCATTGAGTCTGAATATAACTAAAACAAAATTTATGATGTTACATGACCAGAAGAAACCGTACCAAATAAACAGCTGTGATATATTAATAGAGGGTACAAAAGTAGAAGAAGTAGGGGAGTACAAATATTTAGGAGTAATAATTGATAAAAATTTAAGATTCGATAAATTAGCAGCATATATAGTTAAAAAAGTAGCGAAGAAAGTCAATTTTATGTACAGAATAAATAGGTATGTATCTGCTAGTACACTGGTAATAATATATAAATCTATAATCGCACCACATTTTGAGTGTTGCAGCACACTGTTAATAAATGTAAACAAAGAATGGATGGATATATTACAAAAGACTCAAAATAGAGGAATGCGTGCAATTTTAAGATGTAATAGATATACAAGAGTGAGAGACATGTTGGATGCGTTGGGCTTTTTAAATATAAGACAAAGGATGGTATATAATGTATGCGTGTTTGTATAAAAAATAAAAAATGGAATGATGCCAGGTTATTTAAGCGATGAGATAAAATATGTAAACGAACGACATACATATAATACAAGACAGAGGAATGATATAGATATAAAGTTTTGTAAAACAAAAGCGGGACAGAAAAATTTGACATATACGGGATTCGAAATGTTTAATAAATTGTCAACCGAATTAAAAGAGACAGAAGGCCTGTTTGCATTTAAAAGAAAGTTAGCTGAATATGTTAGAGGAAGGGAAAATATATGAAATGCGAAATGTAACCGTCCAGAATTAATTAATGTAGCTTATTTATACGTAGATTGTAAAAATATTATAATGAGAATCAAGTAGTTATTAGCTAAATAAATCAGATCAATCAATCAATCAATCAATCAATCAATCTCCCTCTCTCTCTCTCTCCCTCTCTCTCCCTCTCTCTCTCCCTCTCTCCCCCCTCGCCCTCTCTCTCCCTCTCTCTCCCTCTCTCTTTCTCCCTCTCTCCCCCCTCTCTCGCTCCCTCGCTCTCCCTCTCCCCCCTCCCTCCCCTCTCTCCCTCCCTCCCCCTCTCTCTCCCTCCCTCCCTCCCCCTCCCTCCCCCTCCCCCCTCTCCCCCTCTCTCTCTTCCTCTCTCTTCCTCTCTCTCTCCCTCCCTCTTCCTCTCCCTTTCCCCTTCTCTCTCCCTCTCCCCCTCTCCCTCTCTCTCTCTCCCTCTTTCTCTCTCCCTCTCTCCCTCCCTCCCTCCCTCCCTCTCTCCCTCCCTCTCTCCCTCCCTCCCTCTCTCTCTCTCTCTCTCTCTCTCTCTCTCTCTCTCTCTCTCTCTCTCTCTCTCTCTCTCTCTCTCTCTCTCTCTCTCTCAATAATGGTGTTTTTCCACACCACTTATGAGGTATCAGTAATGGCGCGTTAGGTTTTTTAAAGTTGGCCTGGAGCCCTATTATACCACACTATATAATATTATATTGTACTGTTATTTACAAGTGTGATGTCTTTTACAGACAAGATATTTTTTACACACTTGTCTTTTATAAGTGTGATGTCTTTTACAGACAAGATATTTTATTTATTAGACAAGTATTAAGAAAGTTTAAGCTTAAGTTTTTCTTCTCTGTAATTATACATAATCATTTATTTATCGAAATTTTATTAACATATTTCACATTGGTATATGTGTATTAAGAGAAGTATGTATAGGTTCTTGAAAGAATTTTGCATTAATATATATTTTATTTTTGCAAAGAAATCTCAATGAAGAGATGCAGGTGGTGCAGCAAGAGCAGCCAAACCTGCAACGAGCGTTGCATCAACAAAGGCTGCAGCAGCAGCAACAACAACAATTGCAACAATAGCTGCAACATTTGCTACAACTGCAACAGCAGCAGCAGCAGGAGGAACCGCAGCAACAGCAGCAGCAGCCGCAAAACAATAAAAATGGTAAATTATTTATTTTTTATTATTAACTCTCTTATAAATTTATATGCATATTTTAATTTATTTATTATTTATTGATGTATATGTTTATTTTTCAGATAAAGAAAAAAAAGAGGAGGCGGCCGAGCGCGTGCTCGTTGGTATATCCAACGAGGCAGAAGAGGAGGTCGGGCTGATAGAGGCGGCCTTGAAGGCGGATGGGCCTTTAGAGGTGGCCGGGCCGGTAGAGGCGGCCTTGGAAGCGGCCGAGGCGGCCGAGGCGGCCGTGGCGGCTGAAGCAGAGACCGCGGAAATATATGGGACCGCAGTTGTCCCACAATAATTAAAAATTTTTATATTAATTGCTCAAAATATAAAAAATAAAAATAAATAATAAATAAAAATAAATAAATAATTTCTGAATTAATTATTTATACCCTACATTTTTCTCCTTGTCCTTAGTTATAATATAATATTATATAGTGTGATATAATAGGTCTCCAGGCGAAGGTCCACTTTAAAAAACTTAAAGCGCCATTGGTGATACCTCATGGGTGATGTGGAAAAACACCATTATTTTAAGAGAGAGAAAGAGAGAGAGAGAGAGAGAGAGAGAGAGAGAGAGAGAGAGAGAAGAGAGAGAGAGAAGAGAGAATAAATATTTATATCACATTGAAATTCATATTTCATACATTTAAATAATGTTTTTATAAAATATTTAATACTATTAATTAAAATATATTGTCTTTGCAAAAAACTTATTGCAATTGCGTAAATTCACAATCTTTTTGTATCCGGATATCCGAGTATTTCGAATGCAAACAAATTGTAAACTTACACAATTGCAACGAGTTTTATCTTATCTCTCTTGGATGTCTTTATATATTCCCAAAGTTTATCTATTAAATTTGAAGCGTTCTGCATATTTGTAACAACGCGTTTCAATATTACAAATACATTGCACCGTAACATTACTGTAGTCTTACATTGTAATATTTTTAAGCGCGGACATTTCAACGTTGCCGCAGGCTTGCAGTAACATTGAAGAAACATTTCACAACTTTCATGCAACATTACAATGTTTCAATGTAAGATCTATGAATGTTTCTGCAATCTTTCGGTGCTGTATGGAATGAAATAAAATTTTGTTTGGCTACAAATTGATAATAAAAGTAAACAAAATTATTCTATATGTGGTTTCCAAGCAAAATAAAAAATTCATACAGTGAAAAGTTATGTTATAAAGATTTGTTGTAATAATTGTCATCTTAACCTCACATTTTAACAGTACCTAGAAAAAAACAATCTTATAAAATAGTGCAATAAAATATGAATTTTCAGATTTCAAAATGCCAACTTGTTGTATTCCACAATACAAGAATTATTATCAGAAAGTCTTTTCAATTATTATCAAAAAGGCTTTGCAATATGGGATAAATATTATATTATTATTGAGTATTCTTAGAATATTATTGAGAATTTTTATATTATTGAAATTCAAGTTAATTTTTCTTTATTTTTTAATTTATAAAAAAAGAAGGGGGAATAGGCTGTGTTTTTGAGAAAAATTAAAGCCGAGATAATGGTAAAAGGAAAGGAAAAGAGACTGAGATCGAGAACGAGATCGAGATCGCCCTGGGGTTCGGGTGATAAGAATAGTGATATGAAGATGGAAACGGACATTGAGAAAGAAAGTACGGTCGGGCAGAAAGATGTGATAAAGAAAGTGAAGCAAACAAAGGATATGTCTAAAATAACGGATATGGAGGAAGTCAATGCGCCTGGCGGTGAAGTAATTGTAACGGATGAAGGTTGGAAGACAAGAAGTAATAGAAGTTCAACTAAGAGTAAAGATCACGGTGACGAGTCTAGCGACAGTTGCTGTGTCAAGGATGATGGGCTTAATCATCTGCAAAAAGGGAAGTCTCAATAATCTCTATCTTTAAATAATGCGTGTAAAATCGTTGCTGATTCAGGTCCTTCGAGCGCACACGAGACAATTTCTTCTAGTCTGCCCAAAGATTTGGGTTTATCGACCGAAATTTATTATAATTTAGATGGTAACTTTACAAAACAGATTTAAACGCGGATAGGTTATCCGAGTTATTTAATGATAAACAGCAGAGGTTCGAGGTAGATTTTAAGGGCGAATGTAAAATTAAATGTAAGCTCTCTGTGAATAATGTTACTTCAAACAAAGGTAGAAATTATGTGAAAATATTAACTTGGTGTAATAGTAATCGGATTTATCCGGTTACCGTTAAAATGTTTAGAGTAAATTTAGCAGAATTGACCTTTTGTAATTGTAATGAGGCAAACTCTTGCTTAGAAATTATTGATAAAGTTCCGGATAAGGATAAAATGGTTTCAGGTTTTATCGATAATAGGTCGGTTATTAGCAGGGGTGTTATTACGGATTGGCCATACGACATCCCTCAACTGAGGAAAGAAATTGTCAACAAAACAGAGATCGTTAAGATAGAGAGAATGATGCGGAAAGTTTGGGACAAAGAAAAAAAACTGTAAAGTACAATGAGTCGGATAATATTATAATAACAACAAAGGGCAATAGAGTTAAGGAAAGCATCACAATATTCGAGAATATGCGCTATCAACTTAAAATTAGACCATATATTGAACGTAAAACAATGTTATAATTGTTATAGATTTGGTCATCTGAAAAATATGTGCAAGAGCGCTACAATCTGTGCAATATGCGGAGAAGAATCTCATGGTATATGCGACAAGCCTTTAAAGTGTCGTAACTGTAAGGCAGGTCATAAGTCGTCCTCTAAAGTTTGCCCGGTATTCCAGAGGAATAAAGAGGTAAAAATAGTCATGGCATATAACAACGTCTCTTACTTTGAGGCGGAAAAAATACTTACAGGCTCAGAAACTCGAAAGGTAATGAGTTATGATAGGTTTCTTAAACCGGATGAATGGCCGCAACTACAGGAAATTATCTACTGCTACGGGTACCATTCAAAAAAATTTGATTAATAAAACAACTGTCATGGAGAAACCGCAAGTGCAGAGATTTCCTACTCCAGCTGAGAACAGAAGGTCATATGATTCAATGGATCAGAATAACAACAATGTAAGGTATAAATATAAATCAGAGAAAGTTAATATCAATAAAAGAAGACAGATAAATAACGAATTTTATAGACAATTTAATAACAGAGAAGAGGATATTTCTCGGGAAAAAATAGGGTTAGTTATTCGACAGCATGATGAAGATTCGGTGGAAGAAGGTGCAGTAGGATATAAATTACCATTAAATTTAGAAAGGTTAGATAATTTTTCAAGTAAGGATATGAATACCGAGCTGATAACGTTCTTCTCGGAATATTTGGAATCTTCCCGCGAGTTTAGAAAATTCATGTGGAATTTCTTTCAAGAGCCTAGTCGCTTTTTACAAGTCTCGGAATTAAATAGTAGTGAAATTGAAGATATCACATTAAAAGAATCTGTAACCAGCAGAAGAGAACGTCAGCATCAGGAAGAGCTAAGGAAGGCAAGAACTATAGCAGCGGAGATCAAGAAGAATTTCTGGAGAAAGCGAAATGAGAAAGAGTCTATAGTAGAGAGTGAATATATCTCTAACTGAAATCAGATAAGTGTCTAATTTATTACTTTGGAATGCAAGAGGAATAGAGAACAAAAAAATAGAATTGGAATTACATATTAAGAATTACGATATTATTGTTATTACTGAAACTAAAATCAATTTTAATAAAATTTTATATTTTTCTGGTTACAAAGTGGTCAAAACTTTAAATAGAAGTAATAGTGGCGGTATCGCCATTATTATTAGAAATAATGTAGACTTCGATGTCATTAAATCTTGGTATATAAGATCTAATAATATGGAGGTTATCGATGTAAGAATAAAAAACAAATACTTCAACAAATTATAATCTAATTGCGGTATATAGAAAACCATATGGAGAGAAAATTAAAATAGCTTGGGATGACATCTTAAAATTTACTGGTAATGATACTAATTCGATTATAGTAGGAGATTTTAATGCTCATCATACTTTATGGAACTGTAATAACATTGATAATAACGGGGAGAAACTCTATATGTCTATGTACAATAAAGGATTTATTTGTATTAACAAAGATACCAAATCTAGATTAAATTATTATAACACAGGTCTACAAGGTTTTGTTGTTGGGCAGCTGGGGGTCGTTTTCCAAGTAATTTTCTGCGTAGAATCCGAATCCGAGGTCAGAATTGGCCCATCACGTCAGGATTTTGAGATATTTGAGGTTGTATACTCGAAAAATGACTTTTTGGGCTACTTTTGAGGTTATGTACAGGACGCACAAAATTTTTTAGCTCTTTTCTTCTAATTGCATCATTTAGTACTACTCTTTCCCTTCAAAATGAGCTGTCGAATGGTCATCTACGATTTTTCCTTGCAAAGTTACGGCCATTTTAAGATAACATGATGAATTCCAAACCCTGCGCCGTTATAGCCCAACAACCTCATGAGCATTCACATTAAACCTGTAAACTTTGAACTATAAACCCGAAAACCTGGACTGAAAACTGTATATATGGGTTTTTGGGGTCGCTGATTACGAATCTGATCTCAGATTGACCCCAAACCTATTATAATAGGGTTTGGAATTCATCATGTTATCTTAAAATGGCCGTAACTTTGCAAGGAAAAATCGTAGATGACCATTCGACAGCTCATTTTGAAGGGAAAGAGTAGTACTAAATGATGCAATTAGAAGAAAAGAGCTAAAAAATTTTGTGCGTCCTGTACATAACCTCAAAAGTAGCCCAAAAAGCCATTTTTCGAGTATATAATCTCAAATATCTCAAAATCCTGACGTGATGGGCCAATTCTGACCTTGGATTCGAATTCTACGCAGAAAATTACTTCGGAAATGACCCCCAGCTGCCCAACAACAATCATGATCCCATTTTTTGTAGACCTGTGTAATCAGTCGATTTCTAATCTAGATTTAATTTTTGCAAATGGTGATTTAATAGAGTTAATCGATTACCAACAATGTGAAGATACGTGGGATTCAGATCACTTCCCCAAAGTATTAAAATAAACTTACATACACTACGTTACAAGAAAATTACCAACAGGATCATTTCAAAAAAGACGAATTGGAATATATATTCGTGGAAAATAGAAGAGGCTTTGAGAGCTAGATCGGATTGGAATTTATCTACTATTGGAACGTTACCGGGGATTAAATACATAGAGTTTACTTCATTAATAACAGATGCGGTTTGTTTAGCGTCAGGCAAACAACTTTTAAATAAATCTGGCAATAAAGCAGTTAATAATTTCGATATTAAAAAAGTATCAAATCAAAGGAAAAGTCGTCCAGTTCGGTGGTGGGATGCTGAGTACGATGAGGGAATTAAGTTAAGAAAGGAAAAATTGAAGATATGGAAAAGTACTCAGTCCTTACACGATTTTATTGAGTATAAACGCTGTAGAGCTATGGCGAAAAAAACTTTAAAAAAGAAGAGAGAAAATTTTTAAAATTTTTGCAACAGTATTAATAGACATGCGAATCTATTATATGTATGGAACACGATGAAGATTTTTAAAAATGTTAGAAAAAAAATTAATTGGAATACCTGGCAAACGAAAAATAGAGAAGCAGAAATTTTTAAGTCTATTGAGGATTTGGCCCCTCCGTGGGTATCTCAGAGAATTTCCAGTGTTAACACTAACATTAAAGTTGACAACAAAGAGAAATGGTTTGCGATTAACGCGTCATTTAAAATAGAAGAATTAGAACGAGCTCTGAATATGATTAGTCGCGATTCTGCGCCGGGCAGGGATGGAATAGACTATAAGATGTTGAAAAAATTACCCTCTTTGGCTAAGTTATTATTGCTGGATATTTATAATGAAATATGGAAGCAGGAAGTGTTACCAACTGATTGGCGTGAATATCAGGTTGTATTCATTGACAAAATTGGAAAGGAGAAGGTTAGACCTATTGCTCTTTCGTCATGTGTAGGTAAAATTATGGAACGAATGGTTAATGAGAGGCTCATATGGTGGGCGGAAAAAGAGAAAATACTTCATCCTATGCAGAATGGATTTAGAAGAGACAGGTCTTGTACTGAAAATTTGGTCAAGCTAGTTTCAGTTATTAGGAGAGCTATGTACGACAAAGAATTTGCTTTGGCGACGTTTCTGGATGTGACATCTGCCTATGACAATGTGGACTTCAATATTATGTGTTCCAAGTTACGAGAAGAGAGATGTCCAGGCGATATTCAGAGATTCTTTTATAAATGGCTACAGCCACGTGAGACGGAATTTTTAGTTAATAATAAACTTTCTACACATAGAATAGTGTGTGTGTAAATAAGGGCTTGCCTCAGAGTGCGGTTCTTAGTCCGTTATTGTATGCTATATATACTAATAAGATCACCGATAAGATAGAAAACAATGTAAATATTATACAATTTGCCGACGACATAGCTGTATATATTCGTAGCGGTAATAGAGAGGATAATAGGATTAATTTAGAGGTAGCTGTAAATAGAATAGCAAATAATTTAGATAAGTTAGGTTTAAGTCTAGAACCAAGAAAAACTACGCTGGTAGAATTTTCTACAAGTGAATATTGTGATAAAAGACAATATATAAGAGTTAAAGAGGAACGAGAATTTCAAACAGTTCGGAGATTAAATTCTTGGGTATATGGTTCGATAATCGGTTAAAATTTCATAAACAAATTAAGGAAATAAGAGGAAAGTGGAAAAAGCTAATTCTATTTTAAGATACCTAAGTAATGTATCTAGAGGTATAGAAGTTAATACGGCATTAATGTTATATAAAAGTTTAGTTAAATCCACTATCGACTATGGCTTATTTGTGTACGCACCTAGAGAATCTTCCCAAATTTTGAAATTGGAAAGGGGTCAGTATTTAGGTATAAGAACTGCGTTAGGCTATAGAAATAGCACTCCTAATAATGTTATAATAACCGAAGCCAAAGTAGTATTACTTTTAGATAGGGCTAGAATGTTGGCTAAGAATTTTTGTAGCAAAATTTTAAAATGTGGAGAGGAGGATATAAAATCTAGTCTGGAAGCACTCGGGATTAAAGAAAACTATGCGATATACAGAAATCCTTTAATTAAAAAAAGCGTCATATGCACAGCTTGGGAACAGGTTTTTAATATAAGAAACGAATTTGATACTCCTACATCTACTTTTGAAGTTTGGAAGATGGATTACGATACATTGACTGACAAGATCAAAGTGGATTTAGATTTTGAACAACAGTTGAAGCATTGTGTTAAACAACGATCTAGAATTGTTTTAAACATATACGGTTATAATAAGGATGATCTTTGTATGATTAATGAAATCAAGGAGAAGTATAACTTACAAGATGATCCTACTATTATTTACACAGATGGTGCCAGACCAAAAAAGTTAAGAGCGACCGGAGCTAGCGTTGTTTTTGAGGATCAAAATAAGGACTACAGCATTAGTTTACCGAGAATGTGTTCATCATTTACGGCAGAAGCCTTTGCTATTAAAACTGCTTTGGAACTTATGATACAAAGAATAAGGTCAACGTCAAACAACATTATTAATGACATCATTATACTTACAGATTGTCAATCAGTTTTAAAGGCTGTTACAAAGAATATTATAAGTGTTTATCAGAACCAATATATACTAGAAATAAAGGCATTACATGGGACGCTCACGAATATATACAAAAAGAAGATAATATATATCTGGATTCCAGCTCATCAAGGTATCACTGGGAATGAGGTAGCAGATCAATTAGCTAAAGAAGGCGCGGCTGAAGAGACCAGTAAAGACATTGAAGTACCAATCAGAGATGCAAGAAAGTTTTTTTAAAAAAGAAGTATGGAACAGCACTCAAAATTTTATTCAGGCGGATCAATTTATTAAGGGACTTTTTATTTCGAAAATTATTATAAAGCGAGTCGGAAAAAACCTTGGTTTCATAAGTTTGACACGGAAAGATATTTCATCACTTTCATTAATCGTATTAAATCTAATCATTATAATTTGAATGAATCCTTGGCGCGAAAAAATTATATTGAAGATGCAAAATGTGAGTGCGGTTACGAGAGAGAGGACATTGACCACGTGATATGGCAGTGCCATAAATTCGACGTCGAGAGAGAAGCTATGGGTATTGACTACATCGGAAAGGTGTAGACGGTAGTAAAAGTATATTCGATCTAATTAAACAGGAACAATGGGAGAAACTTAAACTCATTTTTAATTACATTATTAAGAAGATTGGAAAAGTTATTTAATACGAAGCAGTCAACATAAGGTTTAAGAACTCAGACGTCATATAACCTCAAAGTGAGGTTGAAGGTGTTAAATTCTCACCACCCGGTGGGAGAAACAAAAAAAATATAAGTATGTAACGTATAGCATATAAAAGTGATATTATTATATACGTTACAATACAAATAATTAGTAATATGGTTTCTGCCTGTTTATTGTGCAAAACGAGTGGGTTAGACAAAGATGTATCAACTCAAATTTTGAAATGCCTCATGGTTCCGTAGCTCCATGAGCCACTACTACCCACACATCGTCTTGTCTCTTTCTGCGTCTGTCAACACGGTTTCGGTTCCATGCTCCGTCCAGTACTATATGGGTGCTTTCCAGCAAGCACACAAGTCGACACAGTGTAACACAGAGTATCATTCTATCTTCTTTCAACACCAGTGAACAACAAAGATGGATGATACTCTGTGTCACACTGTATCACACTGTGCTTGCTGGAAAGCACCCTATGTCGATGAGCCAAACTCTATCTTCTATGGATTCTAAGTACTGTTAGAGTCTCTAGAAGTAAGAGTCTGGACAATCTTTGGATTTGAAGCAAAATGACGTCAATAGGTATCGACAACGTTGATTGACAGTCTTTTAAAAGTGTGCGCATTGTGTATAAATTGTGCATTGTGTATAAATTTATCTGATAAAATTATAAACCGGTAAACCTTTATTATTATTATTAGCACTTATTGAGTTATAAGTAAATAAGAAAGAGCAAATATACGGATATTTTTATACTGTAAAGTATAAAAATGCCTTTATAACCTTTTCCTCGGTAACAAATTGTTTATATATAATCATATATAATAGTATAAAATTATATAGAAATATATAAAATTATGTATAAACTATAAATATATAAACTATGTGTAATTATATATAATTTTATTCAAAAGTTTAAAAAATTATATATGAAAGTTAAAAAAATTATAAATAATATTTATACGATTTTAATAGAAGTCGTATAAAATTATACATAATTATATATAACTACATAATTGTATATATTTCTATATAATTTTATATTGTTATATACAGGGTGAGTCAAAAGTATGTTTTAAAAATTTGTGAGCGTGTTCCTGGATAAAAAGGAAGAACAAATGTTCATATGAACATATGGTCGCAAATGCTTTGTTGTCGAGATAATGGACATAAATCAGCAGTATCAAATAATGCTTTATTTGAACGTTTACAATTTTGTTATTGTTGTTTATAAGAGATGTTCTACATGTCCTCCATCATTTTCAACACTGCTTGAGCACGACGTCTGCATAACTTGCGCATTCGTTCGAAAACACGAATCACTTTGTTTACAAACAAACGCTACTATGAAAGAAAGGGGAACGATGTTGTTAGATAGGCCTCTGTACTTCTGTACAGTAAGAGATAACGTACTTATAATCAAGTCATTGTACTTGAGACAATTTAACCGAGCAGTAGTAGTATTGATTCGTTGATTTACTGTGATAGTGCACAGAATGTTTACATTTGAAGAATTGAGTGATATTCATCTCACATATGGTGAAATGCATTGCAATGCACTTGCTGCACGTCGGAGATATGCGCAGAAGTTCCCAAACAGACGTTTGCCATGCGCACCTACGTTCGTCGCTGTGGACCGACGTGCCCGTGAAACAGGTTCACTGTGCAGACATCTGCATGTGGCTGGTCGACCAAGGATAGCACATTTGGATGAACGAGTACTGGCAGCTGTGAATGCAAATCCACTTACGAGTACTAGAAGGATTGCTGCTGAATTGCACGCGTGTCAGAGAACTGTAAATCGAGTTTTGAACCGTGAAAGACTTCATGCTTACCATTACCAGCCAGTGCAAGCACTCCTTCCGCTTGACCGTCCTGCTCGCTTACAGTACTGTCAATGGTTGTTAGGACAACTGGCAGTGGACCCTGCGTTTCTCTCGAATGTGTTGTTTACAGATGAAGCATTATTCACACAAGAAGGTGTATTTAATTATCACAATGAGCATCTTTGGGCGCACAACAATCCTCATGCTGTCCGCGAAAGCAGTTTTCAGCATAGATATTCCATCAATGTTTGGGCCGGAATTGTTGGAGACAGGCTCATTGGCCCTCACCGTCTTCCAAATCGCCTTCAAGGAAATTCATATTATCAGTTTTTAAGAAGGCACTTGCCAGCACTCCTCGAGTATGTACCACTACATGTAAGGGAACACATGTGGTTCCTGCACGATGGAGCTCCACCACATTTCTCACTAAGAGTCAGAAATCATCTCAATCGACATTATCCTGAGCGATGGATTGGACGTGGTGGTCCAGTGTCATGGCCACCGAGATCATCGGACCTGACCCCACTGGACTTTTATCTGTGGGGTTATTTGAAGAACGTCGTCTATCAAACACCAGTTAACAATGAAGAGGATCTATGGGCACGTGTGCAGGATGCTTGCAGGATGGTCCGTAGAAAGCCTGGTGTTTTCGAACGAGTGCGCCAGTCATGCGGACGTCGTGCTCAAGCATGTGTTGAAAATGATGGAGGACATGTAGAACATCTCTTATAAACAACAATAACAAAATTGTAAACGTTCAAATAAAGCATTATTTGATACTGCTGATTTATGTCCATTATCTCGACAACAAAGCATTTGCGACCATATGTTCATATGAACATTTGTACTTCCTTTTTATCCAGGAACACGCTCACAAATTTTTAAAACATACTTTTGACTCACCCTGTATAATATTATATATAAAAAATTTTTTACCGGGTCATTAATAATAGTGGCTATATTAATGTGAAATCGCTTTACACAGAAAACATGACTGGTTGTTGTGTGTTGGGATGCAACAACAGTAGCAAAAAAGGCTTTTCGCTAAGACGATTTCCATCGAATGCAGAACGAAGGACATTATGGACAATAAAAATAGACCGGAAGAATTGGAAACCTTCTCCATACTCACACATTTGTGAAGTAACTATAAAATGTCAATTCATAAATTAAATGATAGATATTTATACAATGAATATTATACGATGTTCTCTTTAGGTTCATTTTGCAGAAGATATGTGGGAAAAACCACGAATTGATGGGAAGAGGAAGTTAAAATATAATGCTGTGCCAATTATTTTCCCACTATTCAAAAAGAAAAGTGCAAGATAAACTTTTATACAGTACGTTTACTTATTCTTAAATTATATTGAATATAGAATGTATAAAAAAATTGTTTTGTAATAGGTGAATCATTCCCAAGAACTTCACAAGACATCTATTGTGTCCAATACAGAAAGTTCAACAATACAGAGGTACAATGTAAAGGATACTCAAGAAATTGAAATTGGTATTCAAAATAATCCTAATGAATTAGGAGTAATGAATGATTCAAATTCTAATGTTACTGCAATAACATCCGAAATTAGTACAGATAAATCAATATCGGAGTCTGCTGTATTGCAAATAGAAGATTTAAAGAAAAAACTGAAAGCAGCAAATGAAAAACTTCAAATCGCAAACGTAGTCATTCGCAAAGTTGAAAAAACAAAGAAAAATTTACTGCAACAAGTAAGAAAATTAAAAAGCCAACGGAGACTACGTATTGAAAAGAATTTGGTAAAATCATCTGAAATACTACATAAAGTTTTTAATAATGATCAAATCGAATGGCTTCAAAAAGATTCTTCCACATGGAAAGTGTATAAATGGTCTGAAGACACTATTAAAAAAGCACTGAGACTTAAATGTAGTTGTACTAATAACGGTTACAAAGAACTTATAAAACAAAACATTCCTCTGCCCTCAACACGTACACTCAGAAGAAGCATTGAAACACTTAATTTTCAACCGGGGATATTTGATGACATATTTGTAGCTTTAAAAGATAAAGTATCACACTTTCAGGATGAAAGAGAAAAGGATTGCATGTTAGCCGTTGATGAAATCAGTCTTACTCCTGGTGAACAAATCGATACATCAACAAATTTTCCTATTGGATATGCTACCATTCCTAATAGTCGTGGTAAATCTGTAACTGCATTTAGCGGACTCAATAGTTAATTATTATCTGTCATTGGAATATACCATTAGATAGATGAGAGATCTAATAGAATAGCCCAATGGCAATAAGTATTTAACTATTGAATCCGCTGAATGCGGCCTATGTTTATGTACGTGCGCTGGCCCTTATCTTTAATACGACTTTTGCTTATTTCTTGCCTATTGTTTGCTTTTATTTCTTATTATAGGAGAAAAACCTTTAGCTACGCTGGTTTGGTGTTCATGTTAGGAGGTATTTTTACTCGATGGAAGCAAATAGTAGTTTTTCATTATACTCCTGATGATTTTAATGGTGCATGTTTAAAACCTATTATTGAACAAATTATTGAAAAGACAGAGTTTATAGGTCTTCATGTACATAGTATTACATCGGATATGGGAAGTATTAATCAAGCAATGTGGAGAGCTTTTTCAAATATTTCTGCTGGTAGATATTCAAAAATTGTAAACTCTGTCTCTCATCCAATTGACGATAAACGCAAATTATTCTTTTTTGCCGATGCTCTTCATCTCATAAAGAATCTTAGAACAACTTTAATAAATAACAAAGTCATTATGTTGGCAGATCAATTTAAAAATTCCAATCAATTGTCTTCAAATATTGTTCAATTTACTCATTTACAGGAATTAGTAAATGAACAAGAAAACTTGATTTTGAAGCTTGCACCAAAATTAAATAAAGAAATTATCACACCGACAAACTTTAATAAAATGCAAGTTAATAAGGCAATTAGTATGCTAAATAGAGATGTTAGCAGCGCATTTTTTAGGAAATGAGAAAAAGGAAGATAATTATAAAACAACAGCTTTATTTATTGAAATTATATCGAAATGGTTTACATTAGTTACTTCGCGAACTCCATTAGTTGCGTTAGGAAAAAAAGCAGGGGATGAAAAGTCAGAGAAAAAATTTTATGAATCAATAGAATTTCTACAGTCTGTTATCGATTTGTTTCGTAATATGGAAATCGGTAAAGATAAAAGATTTAAACCTGTGCAAACTGGTGTAATGATAACAACGCAATCTGTAATTGAACTTACAAAATATTTTATTAATAATCGAGATTACTTATATGTGTTAGGAGGGCGATTTACACAAGACTGTGTAGAAAATTTATTTTTTAACATTAGGCATAAATTTCCTGTTCCAAATACTTTACAATTTAAGCAAAGTTTAAAAATTTTTAATGTGTCCCAATATTTAAGAGAATTGGAAAATACTAATTATGAGCAAGATGATGGTGTGTTGACCTCTAATTTCTCTATAAGAAAACGTCCTTCTAAAAAACATATAAGCCAAATAATTCAAGATGTCCCTGTAATTCCTCTTGAAGCTGCAAATAAAGTCATTCATTTGACCAATTTAGAAATGGACTCATTGTATAATGTAAGCAGTTATATTATGTCTAGGATTCGTAACACAAATAAAATATGTAATAATTGTTTATATTCTGCAGGATCAGAAACATACAGTTCCAATATTAAATATTCAAAATTTGTGCGTCTCAAATGTTACAGAACAAAAACTTTATTTTTTGTAAACAATGAAACATTTCAATATTTTTATGAAATGGAAGTTATTATTAGAAGATACATTCCTTATTTAAAAAACGTCAATTGCGATTTGATTAAATTTTTCATAGACAAAATGACAAATGTTACATGTAATACATTTAAAAACTGTCATGGTATATATAATATAATAATGAAACGTTTTATTAGATTTATAATTAAAATAGAAAACCAAAAAGGACGTTTAAAAGTATCAATATATAGTAGCAAAAACAATGGCGAGGCATTCTATGATTAAGTGATATTTGTTATATTACTACATTATAAATTATTATAATTTTAAATAATTATCATTATAGTAATATTTAAAAATGTTCTATATTTTGTTCTATACTTTTAATACATATTCTACTTTTAAAATTGGTGTAATTATTTCTCTCTTCCACAAATCTTTTTGCGCGCTAAAGATATGCAAATGAATATTTGAAATGAATATGAAAGCATCGATTGGTTCTACCATTTTGCTTCAAACGAGTTCGTTAACCAATAAAAACTCTGACCAGATCGTCCAGACTCTAAGAGTTTGGACGAGTGGGGTTCGATTGACCACGTTGCTTTTGACCACAGAACCCTCTGATAGGTAGACCTAGTAAAAAACCCTATACAGCAGTCAATATAATTGGCTGTGGTCAAAAGCAACGTGGTCAAACGGGACGCTCCCGTTTGGACACCTCATTGACGATTTTGATTGGTTCTTCGATCCGCCATATGTAACTGCCAAGAAGGGCGGAAAAATTGAAATCCTAATTAGAGTTTTAATAAACTAACTACTAAATTTCACTTTATATTATTTTCGATGAAAACAACTCATGATTACTATTTTTAAATTGTTTTTAATAATTGTTTTTTAATCATTTTAAGCAATGCTGCTTTACTTCCAGTAAAAGAGGTTAGCAAGCCTTGTTTGCTTCCAGTGTTCTCATATATACACTGAAAAAAAATTTGGTTGAAAATTTACCAAAAAAATATTCTGTTGTAGTAACTGTACATCGTTGTACTGAACTCTCTGTTTTGATGGTTTGAATAATGCTTTGTTTACATAACAAATTATTTCGTAATATTTTAATTATATTTATTTGAACGTATCGGACTAAATAATTTAGTTGGGCAAAACAAATTTTGCCTTTTTCGACCAAATTTCTTTTTCAGTGTAGACGTTTTTGAAGGGTACTATAAATAAGAGATTCAATTAGTACATATTCCATTAAATTTATTTATTAAGTAAAGTTAGGTAAAGTTAATGTAGAAATATGTAATATATATTGAAATTAATGTGTTTGAATTATTTGACTTTTTCTTTTAAGTTTAATAGCAATGCAAAACCTAATTTCTAAAATTTATATGTTAAACTTTTAATTCAATTACAATTTTTATTAATATAGGTATAAAATGCCTGGCTGCGTAGCACCAAACTGTTATAATTCATCACAGAAAAAATTCAAAATGTGTCATTTCCCATTAAAAGACCCGAAAAGGTGTGCAGTTTGGATTGATAATGTAAAACGAAAAAATTGGACACCAAACAAATATTCTACGCTATGTCAAGTAACAATTAAAATGGAATTCTTTATTTTTAAACTACTTATATTATATAATAACAATCATATCAAATTGTTAATTAAAAAGATTCACTTTGCACCAGAAGCTTGGGAACAACATCGAGCTGATGGACTGTTAAAACTTAAAAATAATGCTGTTCCGACATTATTTGCTAATTCTGGTAGTACTCTTTTTTATGTGTCAGTGGTTAAATAGAGGTTAAAATAATCAACTTAAAATAATGAATAAATTATTTTGTTACCGAATTTGATTCTATCACATAAATTGAATTTGAAGCTAAGCTGTAATTTTATTTTAAAAAAATTGCATTTTAAACATTCTCAACATAAACAAGTGGATAAATGTTATTTTCTAATAAGTTACTTTTCAATTTCTTTTACTTAAACGTAAATTGATATCAGTTTAAAAATTACTCTTAATGTTATTATGCAGGATCACTAGAACAGTTGTTGCCTCAAACTACGATCCAAAATGAACCAAAAACACCTGACGGAGAATCGCTTTCACTTGAAAAACAAAATATTGAAGTGAGTGAAAATCCGGCAAACGAACCAGAAAATAGTGATATTGATATTAGCAGTGAAGCGACAGTATCTGAAGATGAAAAAGTGTTTGTGATGCAACAAAAAAAACCGATAAACAATAAAGGTTTTAGTAATTTAAGTGATAAACAAAAGATAAAAAGATTAGTTGATTGTTATACAAAGACTGAAAAACTTCGTAAAGCAACGAAAAAGAAACTTCTTCAAGCAAAGCGTAAAATTAAACATCTGGAAAAGGAAGTACGCACAATTAATAAATTATCAAATGCTATAAAGACGCTTTTTTCCGACGATCAAATAAAACTTTTGTGTGGAGATTACAAAAAAGTTCCGGTTTGATGCAATAATACTTTACAGAAGGCATACAGATATAAATTTGCATGTGGCAGTTCTGGTTACGAGGAATTAGCTCGCGATTTACCTTTACCATCATTAAGAACGTTACGTAGACGACTTCAAAGTTTACAATTTGACAACGGTATTTTAAATGAGATTTATGATTTTTTAGCTATTAAAGTGTCTCAGTTTAAAAGCGAATTAGATAAATTTTGTGGTGTAATCTTAGATGAAATGAAGATCACTCCTGGTCAAATATTCGATCATTCCACTAATACTTACCTAGGTCGTGTAACACTTGTTAATCAATTAAAACAATGTAATATTGCTACGCATGCATTAGTCATAATGTTAGGAGGTATTGCTAGCAGGTGGAAGCAAATAGTTGCTTATTACTTTACAAGTAGTTCGGTAGATACTTTAAAGCTAAAAGAAATCATTGAAGAAATAATAAATAAGGTTGAAGCTATTGGCCTTTGTGTGCTTAGCGTGACGTCTGATATGGGGTTTGTGAATACGGGTTTGTGGAAATTGTTCGGTATTAGTGCATCAAAATATGGAATAATTAATAATTCGTGTCCACATCCAGTTGATAATAAAAGACGGCTATATTTTATTCATGATGCAGCTCATGCTTTTAAAAACTTAAATCAAGGATTATTAAGAAATAAATATATTACCATTCCCGATAACCTTGTTAGTTTATATGAGTTACCAACAAATGTTGTTGATGCTTCACATTTAATGGAGTTATGTTCAGAACAAGAAAGTAAATTAGATTTTAGTTTAGCATTAGCTCCGAAATTACAAAAACAATTGCTCGATACAAAAAATCACTTTTTAAAAATGAAAGTTAGCATTGCGACAAATGTGATGAGCCATGCCGTAAGTTCAGCATTAGAATTTTTATCCGAAGATACCAATAATCCTGATTTTATAACAACATCTTGGTTTATTAGTATTGTTTGGTGCTCATCTCACTTGTAAATAGCTGTAAATAGTTAGTTAGTAATTAATTTGATTGTTAGTAGTATTAATCGATATCGTCGGTAGCGGGCGATCTGGCAAATCGACCAAATTCGCGACTCACCGTATTGGTGCTGCCATCGATCGCCCGCCGGCGATATCGATCCTGCCTAAGGAGCATTACTGCCTCGCAGCTCTGCCTTACAGTTTCACTCCCACATGGCGATTGGAAGAGAGCAGACGAGTTCCAAAGGAGAGTGCTATACTCGGAGAGGATCTCTTCACCGCAGCGCTTATCTCTCTCGCTTTGCACGCTACTTTTCTTTACTGCTTGCTGCTTGCATGTTAGTGGACTAGAGAGCATAATTGGAGACGATATCGATCCGAGGAAAACAACTAACAGCTAGGAAGGATCCGCACCACATCAACGGTGAGTCGCTTGCTCGTTTAAATCGATTGCTTTCTCTCCTCTCTCGATCTATTTATCGGAGAGAGCCGAATTGCCATATCGCTCGTGCCGTTCTTTAGTAGTTTAATTGCGAAAACTTGCACATCTGGCGAGTCAAAAACCCTCGCCAAACATTGGTCCTTCGAGCCGGATTTTAGTTATCGTCGCTTTTTATTTCGTGGTATTGATAAAATCTATTAATGGAACACGCGTGTCGTACACCGTAAAGCCAATTTATTCGTTGTTGCTATTCGCGATACACAGGTTTCATTCTCTCGTAATTATTCGCGCGATTCTTTATCGCCGTATTGGTTCCATTGTCGTTAAGTTGCCTGCATACCGACATAGGTTTGCCACCAATCATAGTGGTTGGAGCGATTCTCGATCGTCAGATTAATTGCTATCGAGTCGTAATTAACAAATATTACATAATAGTATTTCGCCGCTCTCAGCGCGAATTTAAGATTTGGTATTAACGATTACGCCTATGTCTCACCGTCGGCGACCTTGCGCGATAGGTTGAACATAAGCGCGTATTTACGTTATTTTTTTTTTTTTTGGTGCTCAAAACACATTCCATAACAACGATTCTCATCGCAGTGGTTATAAACTGCGAAGATCGTATTATTGAAAGCGACTCTCCGTACAATGAAAGTCGGGATAACGTATTGTATGCTTGAGTCAGCAGTTTAATTCAAGGGCGGGCTTGAATTTGACCGCGATATCTGAAGAGCAATTCTTTCTCTTATTATTGTGCAGAGTCAATATTTGCTTCACCATACATGATACCTCTGCTAATGATCGTATGGAAACGATACATCACGCTGTATCTGTAATTTAATTAATAATTAACAATCTTCGCCTATACCCGTCTAACTGCTGATTTGAACTAGAACGAAAATATTTTGTAGAGGCTATACCATTTGATTTTCAAGTGGTTTATGCTCACATTAATTGGGCTGTTGCACTGTTGCGATGTAGTGATCGTTATTCATTTGAGCGTGCGTTATCTTATTCTTGTGAGTTCTGCTAAATTACCTTGAGTTATCTGGATTTATACTTGTACTGTTTCATTGAATTATGATATACTAGTGACTGTTGCTTACACAGTATATCAGTTTTGCGTTATTGCTTGTTATATATATATATATATATATATCATTGAATATTGTGTCTTGAATATTGCTTATTGAATACTGTTGATCCCTTAAGGGCTCACCCTTGCCATTGTTAATCTATATTTACAGTTGTCTCTGCGCGTATGCTTGATTGGTGCCGTCATAGCGACTACCATCGATTGCTGCCATTTTGCTTGAATTAAACAATAGGAACTTTAATGCAATAAATACACGTACGCTTGTGCGTATATTCACAGTAACTTAGTAAATTCGTCTACGGTAATTGACTATTAACGCACTTATATTGATCATTGTCAGTCGAGTCGCTGTGACGGTGGCATACCGTTATCAATTATATACTGCATTTGAACTATCATTGTTATCCTGTCGAGCTTGCTAATGCGCCTTCCTTTTCAGGGTCATAAATCATTATCGATTTGAACGGATGAAGTTTGTTTGACCGCCGCATCTGGCCGTCTTATCGAGGACTCGTCATCATCGGACGTTGTCGTTTGGTCTTCTTACGGGCTTGACTTTGTTTCTTGATTACGATAGATCACTTTAGCTGTCTCCTTGCCGCTCTCCTCTATCGCGCCTTGATTCGCTCCCGGTGGTTGTTGCTTTCGGGTTGATTGAGATTCGTTTCCCGACCTTAAGCATCTCACGTCGGTAAAATGACGAAGGTCGCGGGAGCTAGACGCGAATTGTGCCTCAGGCGGATTACAGAAATCCATGCGATTGCAGCAGCAGCGCAGAAGGACGCGCTACAAAAAACGGCCTTCCTTGTTCGTTACGCGGACGTCGCTGAGATCGCAGAGGACTTTCAGCTGGCTCATCTGAAGATAATTCAGGATGCGAACGCCGACTTCGAGGTTGAGGATGCACATCGAGCTCGTTTTGACATGATGTATTATTCAATAAAGGCAATCTATCATGCCTTAGAGCCTACGCCTCCCCCTACGGTACCGGTGTCGACTTCCTCTAAGGTAAAATTGCCTAAGATTCCGTTGCCTCACTTCTCGGGAGATCTTGCGTCCTGGCCTTCCTTCTTCGCCTTATATAATACATCAATCCACGAGAATGCTCAGCTCTCTTCTATTGAAAAGTACCAGTATTTGACGGCATCGCTAACGGGAGACGCCCTTAACGTCGTCAAGAATTTGCCGCTCTCTCCTGAGCATTACACTATTGCCTACGACCTGTTAGTCGGCCGATATCAGAATAAGCGAAAGCTTACCACTCATTACTGGCTTCGTTAGTTGACGCGAAACCATTGAAGATAGACTCCGCTGAAGCTCTTCGCCAATTGTTAGACATCTTTAACGAGAACATCCGAGCATTGAAATTGATGACGTTTCCGACCGAGTCTTGGGATTTCATCCTCTTGAACATTCTATTGGACAAACTCACGCCCTCCCTGCGTGAAAAATTCGAATCAGAACATCGGAAAGAGGAGATTCCGAAGTACCAACAGCTTGAAGACTTTCTTCTCGAGTACGTTCAGGTATTCACCTCTATGTCCGGAGGCGAAGCCACTACCGGCCGAGCCGCAAGTAAGGGTGCAAGGAGTACCGATCCAAAGCCTTCTTCCGCGGTTTCTTTGTTTGTTACGAAGGCGGTGTCGTGCGCCGTGTGCAAGAAGTCGCATGCCATTACCAAATGCCCCGAATTCTTAAAACACTCAGCGGATAGGCGCCATTTCAAGGCGCGGGAACTAAAGTTGTGTCTTAACTGTCTTCGTGCGGGTCACCGTCTGACCGATTGTCCTTCTCATTGGACTTGCCGAGCGTGTAATGCTAAACATCATACATTACTGCATTTCGATCCTGGAGCCCTTCGAGCTCGGAGACGGCGGTGTCGGTCGTATCGGATGCAAGTGGCGCGGCATCAGTGGTCCCGGGCGCCGCGAATTCGTCAGCATCGCGCGCTCTGCTCCAATAATACTCTTATCCACCGTTAGAGCCGAGATTTTGGACGTGCATCGTAATCCTCTACCGGTTCGCGTTCTCTTGGACTGCGCCAGTCAGTCCAACTTCATCACCGAGAGTTGCGCGCAGAAGGGAGGATTTCCACGTACTTATAATCGGGGCGTGGTGCTGGCAGTAGGCGATTCCAAGGCGGCGACTACCAGGGGCGATACTTCTTTCGTACTCCGCGTTCGCGATCGAGACGACGTTCACATACCGATAGCAGCAATGATCCTTTCGTCTATATCGTCACAGCTACCTAATTGCGATTTCGAAACCAATGGAGCCATCTTGAAGGTTTGACACTGGCTGACGGAATATCACGTACCCGGATCCATCGACATCCTACTTGGGGCCGAGATTTTCGTCTCATTGTTGCGTGAGGGTCATCGCAAAGGGGGGAGGGAGAACTAGACGCCTTTAATACTGTCTTCGGATGGGTGTTGATAGGTGCGGTGTCTCCGTCCGACTCCGAGCCCGACATATTCATTTGTCACGGTACTCGAGTCGATCGACGCCACTTTAAACAAATTTTGGCAGGTGGAGGACGTTCCGAATCGTGTGGCATCCGGGGAGGACGAGCAGTGCGAGCGGTTGTTCGCGCAGACTACGCAGCGAGACGCTTCGGGTCGATCTGTGGTTTCTTATCCCTTTGTGAGAGAGAAGCCGTGTTTTAGTGATTCGCGAATGATAGCTATTCGAAGACTTCGTTCTTTGGAGCGTCGATTCCGGTGGGACAACGAGTTTAGGTCAAACTATCACGAATTTATGCGTGATTACCTCGTTCAAGGTCACATGGAGCTGGTGGGTTAGCCCTTCCCAATGGACGGCCGTGTTCATTATCTGCCTCACCATGGGGTCGTAAAATTAGACAGCGCTACCACGAAGTTATGCGTAGTTTTTGATGCTTCGTCAAAGTGCTCAAATGGGTAGTCGTTGAACGAAACGCTTCTTAGTGGCCCGAAGTTACAACAGGATATTGTAGGAATTTTGCTCAAATTTCGCGTCGGAAAGGTGGCCTTGCTCGCAGATGTCAAACAGATGTTTCGACAAATCTGGATCAATCCGGCTCAACGCGATTACCAGAGAATTGTCTGGAGATTCTCTGAATCTGATCCGATAGCTGATTATCGCTTGACCACCGTCACGTTTGGCCTTGCGTCGTCGCCGTACCTTGCGATTAGGTGTCTGCTTCAATTGGCCGAAGAGGGAAAGGATACTCATCGCTTGGCGGCTGCGGCGTTGCAGTCGTCACTTTATGTAGACGATCTCGTCGTTAGTGTCTCGTCTATCGAGGAAGCACAAGGACTGCGTCAGCAGTTGCAATCACTACTCTTGAGTGCAGGTTTCGAGTTGAGGAAGTGGGCGAGCAGTCATCCTGCTGCGCTTAGCGGTCTAGACGCGGATCAATGTTCGAGTTCGATGCTCTCGTTCGACCGCGCCGACGGTCAGTTTCTTAAAATCTTGGGCCTTCGATGGCACTCGAGCTCCGACAGTTTCGGCTTCCAAGTCAGCCCGTTGGGACGCAGCTGCACGAAGCGTTCGATCTTGTCGGAACTGGCTCGTATTTTCGATCCCTTGAGGTTCCTGACGCCGCTCACCTTTGCGGCCAAGCGATTGATCCAAAGGCTGTGGATGCTCGGTCTGGATTGGGACGACGAGTCCCCGACCGAGATTCGCAGCCGATGGGAGACGTACAAGGCGGAGTTGGCGGCCTTGTCAGCGTTGAGAATCCCGCGTTCTCTGGCATTGGATGGTGTAGTCCGTAGGGAGCTTCATGGATTCTGCGACGCTAGTGAGCAGGGCTACGGAGCGGTGGTGTATTTGCGATTGATGACAGCGGAGGACGTGCACATCCGACTCCTCGCAGGTAAGTCGAAGGTGGCCCCTCTTAAGGCTATCACGTTGCCTCGCCTGGAGCTGTGCGCTGCGCTCTTGTTATCAGAATTGCTAGTGTTTGTCAAACAGGTCCTCCAGGAACAAGTCGCCTTACACGCAGTGCATGCCTGGTCGGATTCAATGGTAGCCTTGTATTGGGTTCGTTCCGCTCACCATCGGTGGAAAACCTTTGTTAGGAATCGTGTTGCGCGGATCCAAGAAAATATCGCGGCATCGGCTTGGGGTCACGTTAGCACGGATTCAAATCCCGCTGACCCTTGCTCACGCGGCTTGACCCTTCAACAATTAGTGGACTGCAATCTCTGGTGGCGTGGTCCCGAATGGCTGCGTGATTTTGAGCGTCAAGTCGAGCCGGAGTACGATTCAGAGAACCACCTCGGGGAGGAGTTGCGGAATTCGACATTCGTTTCTATGCAAAAATCAGGCCTGTTCGATCCGCTTATCGAGAGAATTTCGTCGTTACAGAAGATTTGACGAATCGTGGCCTATTGCCTAAGGTTTCGTGATAGAATACGACGGAAGACCGTCGCTGCTTCAAGGTCGGTCGATCAGCTGGAAGCCCATTCTGCGTTGCTGGTGTTGGTCAAACTCGTACAATCTCAATGTTTTTCAGAGGATCTACACCAATTGGCGCGCGGGAGCGGAGTCTCGAGAGAGATACGCAAGCTCGCCCTCTTTCTCGACACTGACGGCACCCTCAGGGTGGGCGGTCGAATAGCACGTTCAATGCTGTCCTATGAAGCGAAACATCCGGCCTTGCTACCCAATCGACATCGCTTGACGGATCTTATCATCAAAAGGATTCATCAGGTACACTTGCATCCCGGTAGGCGGGCAATGCAATATCTCATTGCTCAGCATTTCTGGATTCTGGGGGTGTAGCGCGCTATCAAGCGCGTCCTATCGAAGTGCTACCGGTGTTTTCGAGTGGATCCACGTCCCCTTCAACCTTACATGGCTGAATTGCCGTCGGAACGGATCCGGCAAGTCAGGCCCTTCTCCGTAGCAGGGGTGGATTACGCCGGACCCTTCTCAGTAACTTCTCGTCGCGCACGAGGAGTCACGGCTAGCAAGGCATATGTTTGCCTGTTCGTGTGCTTCGCGGTGAAAGCCGTCCATCTAGAGTTGGTTTCGTCGCTGTCCACAGATTCCTTCCTCGCCGCGTTGCGACATTTTATCGCGCGACGTGGACGATGTTCGCTGCTTTATAGCGATTGCGGCACGAATTTCGTGGGGGCTAACGAGAACTAATTAAATTCATGCAACAGGCTTCGGAAGCGGAGACGATACAATGGTCGTTTAACCCCCCTTCTGCCCCACATTTCGGCGGTTTGTGGGAAGCGGGGGTTAAATCTCTGAAGACTCATCTAAGGCGAGTGGTAGGGGAACAGATTCTCTCGATAGAGGAGTTAAGCACGCTGCTGACTCAAATCGAAGCCGTTCTGAACTCTCGGTCGCTCTGCCCGATGAGCTCCGATCCCAACGATCTTGCGGTGCTGTCTCCGTGTCACTTCCTTGTTTTGGAACCGCTAGTGGCGCTCCCTGATCCCGATGTAACGCGTGTCCCGAAGGGGCGACTAGATAGGTGGCAGTTTGTGCAGCAAATGCATCAAGTCTTTTGGAAGCGTTGGCACATCGAGTATTTACACACCTTGCAACAACGCCCTAAGTGGCTGAAACAACTCGACCCCATCCAGGAGGGCGCACTAGTACTCATAAAGGATGAGCATGCCTCGCCTCTGCGCTGGAAGCGAGCGCGCGTGGAAAGCTTACATCCCGGGACGGACGGGATTTCTCGCGTCGCTACGGTGAGAACGGCGGACGGCGTTTTTACTCGCCCGCTGGTGAAACTGTGCCCCTTGCCGATGGGCCAGCCATCCAAAGATGAATAAAATACATTGTATTTTGATGGGCGGCATGTTTGGCGCTCATCTCACTTGTAAATAGCTGTAAATAGTTAGTTAGTAATTAATTTGATTGTTAGTAGTATTAATCGATATCGTCGATAGCGGGCGATCTGGCAAATCGACCAAATTCGCGACTCACCGTATTGATGCTGCCATCGATCGCCTGCCGGCGATATCGATCCTGCCTAAGGAGCATTACTGCCTCGCGGCTCTGCCTTACAGTTTCACTCCCACATGGCGATTGGAAGAGAGCAGACGAGCTCCAAAGGAGAGTGCTATACTCGGAGAGGATCTCTTCACCGCAGCGCTTATCTCTCTCGCTTTGCACGCTACTTTTCTTTACTGCTTGCTGCTTGCATGTTAGTGGACTAGAGAGCATAATTGGAGACGATATCGATCCGAGGAAAACAACTAACAGCTAGGAAGGATCCGCACCACATCAACGGTGAGTCGCTTGCTCGTTTAAATCGATTGCTTTCTCTCCTCTCTCGATCTATTTATCGGAGAGAGCCGAATTACCATATCGCTCTTGCCGTTCTTTAGTAGTTTAATTGCGAAAACTTGCACATCTGGCGAGTCAAAAACCCTCGCCAAACAAGTATTATGTCAAAATGATTTAAAATCATGAGTGCTCGCAGCCTAAAATTAGCATTGGGAAAATTAAATAAAGAAAAATTAACAGAAACAATTTCCTTTTTAGAAGGAATTATTGAATTAGTATAATTAATGAAAGTTGGAGAAACTGAACATTGGAAACCTTTTCAAACTGGGATTATAATATCTACGAAATCTATAATTGAATTAGCACATTATTTACTAAACTATAAAGATTTTGAATTTGTTTTAACATCCCGATTTATGCAAGATAGCCTTGAAAATTTATTTTCAGTAATACGTTCAACACACGTTGTACCTAATGTAGTGTAATTTAAATATGATCTCAAGTTAGTTGTTATTTCGCAATATATGAAAAAGTATCTCATAGTTTGTATAGAATTAAGTAGACGATCACAAGGTGTGCGGTGTGCGTGCGACGAATGTGTGAATTTTGGATGTGTGCGCATCTCGGAGAATTAGTAGGGACGCCCCTTGAGTGGGGAATACTGAGAAGAGAGATGTATATATGAGACGTTTTTCGAAGAGTTCCGTGTCTTCGTTTTTCGAGATTCGACAATTTTACTTTGTACAAATTTTATACAATCCACTCAATAAATCGTTTATCAAGTAAAGTGCATTCGAACTTTAATCTCGCGAATTATTTCAAGTAACAAATTCAAATCAATTTACATTTTGGTCCAATCGAGCCGGATCCGCGTGTGCAAAATCGGTGAAACAATCCTAATCGACGCAACGTGGAATCGCTCAAACAACAAGTCAGGTCACAAGGACGGTCAAAAGGAGATTTGAACTTAACGGTCGTAACGACGATTAATTTCGAGAACCACATTAACAAGTAACAATCAAATGAGTATCGAACAATTAATAAGACAAAGAGGATCTATTAAGGCAAAATTAACGTCGACGAGAAATTTCGCAAATCGGATCGAAGATGATTTGGAATCTACTACGAGAGAAGAAATCGAGTCACGCATTCAGAAGATGGAAGAAGCATAAAAAAAATTTCAAGCGATCTCACAACAATTTCAAGCGATCAAATTTTAAGCGATCTCACAACAATTAGCGACAATAGTTCCCGAAGAAGAATATGAACAGAGAAATCTAGTGGAAGAAGAGGAATTTGAAGATCGATATTTCGAATTAACAGGCTCATTATCACAATACCTCGCGAAATTGGGACCAACTCCTCAAGCTTCGACAAGCGGCAATGGAAATCAAGTAAGCGAAAATGCGCTGGCACAAGTTTTGGAGCAGCAAATAATTCTCATGCAACGGCTATCGGAACGCTCAAACGACATTAGCAGCAATGATGTTCTGTCACGGATACTGGAGCAGCAAGGTCAGATGTTGGAACGATTCAGCATGCAGTCTAGGCCACGGGAATCTCAAGTCAAGCTGTCGATCATTAAATTACCGACATTCAACGGAACCATCGAAGAATGAAAAAGGTACGCTGATACTTTTAAAACATTAATTCACGATAGCGATTTATCTAACGTGCAGAAGCACCAGTATTTAGTAGGATCATTAAATGGTCCAGTCGCGATAATAATCGAGTCAATCGAAATTTCCGATCAAAATTATGTAATTGCATGGGAATTGCTGAGAAAGCGTTACGAAGATGAAAGAGCTATTCGCAAACGACACGTGCAATGCTTATTCGAGATACCGCGAGTGCATCGAGAATCCGCTGGAGCGATTCGGGAACTCATTGATTACGTTCAGAAACATCTTAGAATCTTGCAATCTATGAAACTTCCTACCGAAGCATGGGGAGAGTTAATCACGTATTTAATCGAGAAGAATTTAGATAGCGTAACGAGAAAACGTTGGGATGAATACGCCGAAATAGAGAATATAACGACTAATACGATAATTGAGTTTTTGCAGCGATGTAAAGTTTTAGAACGAGCCTCTCTAAGCGAAATTTCTGGAAAGAGCGGTTCGGTTTTTAATAATCACGAGAAGGTCGATGGAAAAAACAAACAGTCTTTTCAATCAAGATCTCAAGGCAAGACATCATTGTCAACAACTGTACAAGGACGGAAATGTTTTTTATGTCGAGGACAACATTTAATTTATTTTTGTACTCAATTTTTAAATTTGTCTGTTGAAGATAGAATTCAGGCAGTCAAACGATTGAAGCTATGTGTTAATTGTCTTCGCAACGATTATTTCGTCAAGGATTGCAATTCCAGTTTGTGTCGAGAATGCGGAAGGAAACATAATACTTTGTGTCATCGAGCTAGGAATGCAGCGAGTTCGAACAAGGATCCGAGAGGGAGATCAGCAATTACATCCACCGACGCATCGGGAGTCATAAAATTACCGATAGATTTGGAGCAAGGAGCATCAGCTGTTTGCGGCAAGACAACGAGCGGTCCGTCGGTGCATCATGCGCTGGGAGAGACAAAGCGTAAGCGAGTTCTTATGTCAACTGCGATTGTAAACGCTAAGGCAAGTCGTAATTATAATTGTCAATTGCGAGTTTTATTAGATAGCGCGAGCGAGACTAATTTTATAACGTCAGCTGCATGTAAAAAGCTTGGTTTAAAATTGGATAACGTTTGCGAGTCAGTTAACGGTTTGAGCAGCATGAATTGTATAATCAAACATGGCTGTGAATTGCAATTAGAATCGCCAACTTCGGAATTTAAAGCAAATTTGTATTGTTTAGTCGTTCCACGAATAACAAAGGAATTGCCGTCATTTTCGATTCAAGTTCCTCAGCTGCAGATTCCGAAATATCTAAAGTTAGCGGATCCATTATTCTACAATCCGAGCAATATTGACGCGCTTATAGGCGGAGAATTATTCTTTAAATTATTAGAAACCGAGAGAATCGAACTTAGTGATGATTTACCGACCTTGCAAAATAGCAAATTCGGTTGGATTATAGCAGGGTCAATACCAGAGCATTTAGTGGCAAATCAATTGACCGACAATATATCTTCGAACATTCATACGTGTTTGTCATCACAACTAGAATCCATCGACGATGCTTTATTAAAATTTTGGGAATTAGAAGAATATCCAATCGATAAACATATTATGATGTCAGCTGAGGAGCGAGAATCTGAAAATCATTTCGTAAACACGAGTCGCGATCCATTGGGACGATTTATTGTTAGATTGCCTTTTCGAGAAAATAAAAATAAGCTTGGCGAGTCAAGGGAAATAGCTTTAAAGCGACTGAGATATTTAGAGAGCAAGTTTAAAAACAATAAAGAATTTCAAAAACAATATTCAAAATTCATGCAAGAATATATTTAATTAAATCATATGTCTAAAATAATTGAAAAAACTAGAACAATAACTCCGACATATTTACCGCATCACGGCGTGCTACGCGAGTCTAGTGCTACAACTAAATTATGCGTAGTATTTGATGGTTCTGCGAAAACAACATCGGGAATCTCGTTAAATGATACGTTAATGATTGGCGCTAATTTACAGGACAACATAGTAGATATAATCTTGCGATTTAGATTGCACGCGATTGCAATTACTGCCGATTTAAAGAAGATGTATCGACAAGTTTTAATTCACAAAAGCGATCGAGACTATCAAAGAATATTGTGGCGATTCTCAGAAAACGAGCCGATACAAGAATTTAGACTAAACACCGTTACATACGGATTAGCGTGCGCGCCTTTTTTAGCAATACGATGTGTTAGACATTTAGCGAGTCAAGCGAATAATCAATTTAATCAAGCATCTCAAGTCTTATTAAATGATTTATATGTCGACGATATTCTTACCGGAGTCAATTGTAAAACCAACGCAATCGATTTAATAGTTCAATTGAAAATATTATTAAACAGTGGTGGATTCGAGCCTCACAAATAGCGCTCTAATTGCAAGGAAATTTTAAATAATGTACAATTTGAAGATCGAACAGAGGAATCACTAAATGTCATGACGGATGCAAGCAATGTAAACAATGTAAAAACGCTAGGTCTAAATTGGCAGCCTGAGCAAGATATATTCGAATTCTCAATTCAATCGATAACGAGTTCACGCAAAACGAAACGAGAAGTTTTATCGGTTATTTCTAAGTTATTTGATCCGTTTAATCAGTCCCATTTTAGTACGAGCCAAGCTAATCATGCAAGCAACATGGGCAGCAAATTTAGACTGGGATGATCCATTGACGATTGATCTCCAACAAGCGTGGAGCGCGTATGCAGACGATTTAAAGAATATACACACAATTCGAGTTCCTCGCAGAGTTATTTCAGGAACTAATGCAACTAGATTTTATTTACATGCATTTTACGATGCATCATTGAGGGCGTATGGTGCGTGTACGTATTTACAAGCAGCGGACAATTACAATAATTTCAGCTCAGCATTACTTTGCTCAAAATCATGAGTTGCGCCTATAAAAAGTAAAACGATTACTCTACCAAAGCTTGAGCTTTGCAGTGCAGTTGTTTTGGTTAGATTGGTAAAGAATGTTACAAAGGCTCTTAAAATCAAATTTGAAGGAACATACGCATGGAGTGACTCAATGATTGCATTAGCATGGATAAATGGCGATCCATCGCGTCAGAAAACTTTCATAGCAAACCGAACCGCAGAAATTCAGTCTATTGTTCCGTCAGGTCGTTGGAGTCATGTCAAGAGCGAAGACAATCCAGCTGATTTAATTTCGCGAGGTGCAAGTCTTAAAGATTTGCAACAATGTAAACTTTGGTGGGAAGGCCCAGATTGGTTGTCGAGGTTCGGTGATTATCTGCAGAATGAAATACAGATGACGAACCTTTCGCAAAATGAAATTAACATTATTAACGCCGAGCAAAAATCAGAAGTTCGAGTATTCTTAAACATTGATAATTCAAAACAAATTATTTTACTATTAAACAATTATTCATTTCTATCAAATCTCGAGCGTGTTTTAGTAAGAGTTTTTCGATTTATATTCAATTGTAAATTAGATAAAAAACGACGGAGATATGGCAATATCTCAACAGACGAATTACTCAAGGTGAATCAATTATTAATTTTAGAGACTCAAGGAATTTATTTTGCAGATGAATTATCCGATCTCAAAGCAGGCGGACAAATTAAATCAACTAGCAAATTGTTGTCGCTCAGTCCATTCATAGATCAAAGCGGACTCCTCAGGGTGGGCGGCAGAATTCAGAATTCAATCGCAACATTTAATACCAAACATCCGATTTTGTTGCCGCCCGAGAGTAGGTTTACACGATTATTATTCGAACAAGAACACCGCCGATTGTTACATGCGGGCCCACAGGCGTTATTGTACGCTATTCGCGAGAAATATTGGCCGATTAAGGGAAAGAATATCGCGAGAAAAATTGTACATGATTGTATGACTTACTTCCGAAATAATCCGAAACCGTTATCACAAATAATGGGGCAATTACCGGCGGACCGAGTCGTTCCGAAACGTCCATTTTTTGTGGCAGGCGTGGATTTCGCCGGACCAGTCATAACATTAGTCAATCGAGGTCGTGGTAGAAAAACTAACAGTCATACATATCATTATTCATTTGTTTTGCAACGAAAGCAATACACCTGGAAGCAGTAAGCGATCTCAGTGCAAGTGCGTTCATAGCGGCTCTTAGACGTTTTGTCGGACGTCAAGGATGTCCGCAGCGTATTTTTTGTGACAATGCCACTAATTTTGTTGGAGCACGAAATGAACTTCGTGAAATATGGCAGTGCATTAAGAACAATTCGACCGACATAAACGATAAGTTTTGCGTTCCCAATAACATTGATTGGAATTTTATTCCGCCATCATCACCTCACATGAGAGGTTTGTGGGAGGCAGGCGTAAAGTCCTGCAAATTTCATTTGAAGCGCGTTATCGGTCAAACTTTGTTAACATTCGAAGAATTAACCACAATCTTGATATAAATTGAGACATGTTTAAATTCAAGACCAATCTGTCAATTACCATGCACTCCCACAGACTTGCAACCATTAACACCTGGTCATTTCATTATTGGCGAATCATTGACGACCCTTGTTGATTTGGATTTGACTGACGTTCCGATTAATAGATTAGACCGCTGGCAACTAGTCCAAAAAAATTGCGCAAGATTTTTGGCGTCGTTGGAGTAGAGAATACTTAACGTCACTACAGAGCAAACGAAATGGAAATCGGAAAAGGCTAATTTAGCAGTCGATGACATTGTTGTGATTCAGGATAATAATTTACCGCCCTTGAAATTGAAATTAGGCAAAGTAATAGAAATTCATACAGGCGTAGATGGCAGGGTGCGTGTTGTTACATTGAAATTAGCGAGCGGAACATGTAAAAGAGCGATCACAAAATTATGTAAGCTACCGTCCACTGATCCTTCACCTGTCTATAAGGCGTAATAATTAATTGACATTAATTGGTGGACGGGATGTATAGAATTAAGTAGACGATCACGAGATGTGCGGTGTGCGTGCGACGAATGTGTGAATTTTGGATGTGTGCGCACCTCGGAGAATTAGTGGGGACGCCCCTTGAGTGGGGAATACTGAGAAGAGAGATGTATATATGAGACGTTTTTCGAAGAGTTCCGTGTCTTCGTTTTTCGAGATTCGACAATTTTACTTTGTACAAATTTTATACAGTCCACTCAATAAATCGTTTATCAAGTAAAGTGCATTCAAACTTTAATCTCGCGAATTATTTCAAGTAACAAATTCAAATCAATTTACATAGTTCATACGAAGAAGACGATAGAGAGTTTTTCTCTGAATTTCTTGATGTGATGATAGAAAAAAATCGTCAAAATAAAAAAAAGAAAATTGTTCAAAATATACCAAATATATTAAATGATTTAGATTTAAATAGCTATACTGTGAATATAGAGTTTAATAACGTGATATTAAATTCTTTGCATTATATAGGAGGTTATATAATCTCGAAAATTAAGAATAAGCATCAAACCTGTGATACGTGCATTAATGCTGTCGGATCAAAACAACAAAGAGTATCTTCGTACACGTATTTGACCCGAGCTAGGTGCTTTAATAATGAGTCATTATTTTTTATAAACGATGTTACTTTTAATTTTATAATTGATATGGAAAAAATATTCAGAATTTATTATACTAAAGTTTGTACATTATCATTAGATCTTAAAGATTTTTTTATTTATAAATTACAAAATTTAAACTTTGTTTTACCTACGTGTCATAATATATAAGATAAAATTATTCAGCGATTTATTAGTTTTAGATTTTTTAAAATGTCGATGAAATTTACTATTGATTATAAAAATAGTTATGGCAGCAAAAGTGCTGCTATGCATGCCCGAGTTAAATGAAGCTTTTATTTCTTATTTTTTATTTTATATTTTATTATTTTATTATTTATTATTTAGTATTTTATTATTTATTATTTTATTATTTTATTATTTATTATATATTTCTATTGTATTATATATTCCATTATATATTTGTGATAATTTATTTGTACATCTAATATTGATATAAAAATAAGAAAAAAATACATTGTCTTAGTATAGTAATAAATAAAATATATATTTCAATTATCAAAATTTTAAATAAATCATTAAAAATACAAAATAATTACATTTTATATTAAATATCATATAACCTATTTATTCATATATCGTGGGAAATTGTAATTGCGCCAATCCCCCTTCCACTATTTGTCTATAAATGACGGACGGTGTCCAAACTCTTCCCAATAAACACGAGATGACTTTTTGGAGGATTTAGAACTCATCTTTTTTGAGAGCTGTTTAAGATTTTCTTAAAACTGTCAAATTGACATCTTTTTGATGCCTTGCATGTAAAAGATGACTTTCAGAACACCTTTGAAAGATGACTTTTTTTTATCACTTAAAGAAGTTGTCAAATTGATATCTTTTAGATTCAATCTAAAGTTATTGTAAAAAAAGATGACTTTCAGAACACTTTTTCAAAATGACTTTTTTCACTATGTTAAAAAGTGCTCTTTAAAGACATTTTTTGTAAGTTGTCTTCTTAGACAACTCTATAAGACATCAATTAGAGTACTTTTTTGTTTTAACAAAAAAATGCACTTTCCCGCGCGCATGCTTTATTGTGCGTCGTGTGATAACCTATAATATATATTATAATATATATGTTTAGCCACATTATTTATAACGTTATGAATATTGCTCTATGTGGATGAAATTTATGAATATTTTGGTAAGTATATAATTAATTTTTTAGCAAATTATTTATTAACGCGTTATATATTATGTGGTGTATACAATTACATTGATGCATTCTAACCTGTACACTACATATAGTTAATTTTTATAATGTTACCAATCTCTTATAATTTATTAAGCATTTTTTTATAAATTTTACTAATTAATTTGCAGTTGACGTTTCAAGTTCAAATCAGAGTATTAAAGGATCTGCTACAAAAGGCAAGAACGGAAACACTGATTGTTAGAAATTCGATTGTAATTACCCAGATAGCACGACCCGTTGCCGCAATTTTAGAAAATTTTGGAAAAAAATTTAAAAAAAAATTTAATCTTTATTTTTCAGGTTTTTCAAAATTTCGTTGTCCTTCGATGTTTTACAGGATGTCAACAACGTTCCTGCCAAGTGTTTTTTACAACCACGGATATTTTTCACGTTGCCGGACATTTTTCCATCAAGTTCCCGACACTTCTTTGGACACGAGCCAACGTGGACAAAAATACATTGCCGCAACGTTCGAGCAACGGGTCATGCTACCTGGGTAGTATATTTATTCATTTAATCATCCATATGTCTATTAATGAATAAGTTATAAATCTAAAGTTTTAATTGAGTAGTAGATTTTATTATTTTTGAAATGTCGGAGAGGAAACCATATTTAGGATTTTCAGATAAGCAAAAAAAAAGACGTCTTGATAAAGCTTTCGAAAATAGTATAAATGAATTACTTTGTGCAAATGAAAATAGATTAGAATCAAATATCGCATTAGAATCAGTAGCTTCAAATAATGATCCTCAAGCAGATTTAGCCTCGTGTTTTTCGTTTTGATAATCTTCAGTTATCTAGCAGTTATTGTAGTATAGTTTCAGAGAATGGAATCAGTTTTGTAAATGATGTGCAAATTCCTGAGGGTAGTGAGGGTCTTGATAATTCTTTTAATAATAATGATTTCAATTACGTTAATGATGATTCAGATAGCGATTTTTCGTATGTTGATTCTGATGTCTCACAATCAGATGATGAGTTAGAACATTTAGATTTATGTCGTGACAATGTAGGTCCAGATTTTAGAGTAGATAATGCAGACAAAGAATCAGATTTAAGAGGTTTTTTATATCATTGGGCTATAACATACCAAATTAGACAGAATGCTCTTACTAGTTTGCTTCATGGCTTAAAAAATATGGTGACCGCATAAAGCTTAAACAGGAACAAGCTCGACGAGATGAAGAACAACGCCAAAGAGAATATGAACAAGAACAATTATTAAATCACCAAGGATAATCAAGTTAAGACAAGTGTAGACTAAGTCTTTATATCAAAATTGATCGAAACTAAAAAAATAGATTTCTAAAATCTTCTATAGAGAAAAGTAAATATTATATTGATATATTATTAAATATTATTTTGATATATTATACCTTGTACTATAAAAATAATATACATAATAGAGCAAGTACACTTAAAAACATACACAGAGTTTTTAAAATTTAAATGTTGATAGATTTTAATATATTAGTTCCTAGATACATCTATATATATATTTACATTATTGCGTAAAGGAACGATTATGCGCTTTATTATGTTACCGGCGTGACAATGTGAATAATATGCGTGAAAAAATGGAAGTGAAATATGTAAGATGCTACTCTTTTGTTTGAATACTCGAAATGGGTTCAAAAGTGATAAGTTTCTTAAATAAATAATTAATGATTCTATAAAATTAACTGTTTATTTATTAATGAAAAGATTGAATAAAACCGGAAGAGATGCAACAGAATTGGATTTACAAATTGCTTAGAACAGAATAAATACATTTTTTTCTGTTTTATATGATTTTTTATTTTAATTCTGTTTCATTTTTTCCGGTTTTATTCGATTTTTTCAAAGAATTGAAAAAAAACTAATCTTAACCTATGAAAGACAACCTAGAGGTCTCTTTTCAGTTCTCTTAAAGTTGACTTTCAGACAACTTCCGAAAGAGCTTATAAAAATAAAAAGTACTCTTTAGGATGTCTAAAAGACCACTTTTTGGATGGACATTGGACATCTTTTAGTTGCGCTAAAAGACCTCGTTTTGAATATCTTGAAAGACATCTTTTATCTTTCAAAAGTTATTTTAAAGAGCGCTTTAAGAGGACTTCTTGTTCATTGGGTTACTAGAGGAACTCTAAGTACTGTCAGCTACGAGCGCCGCTAGTGCAATGCGGCAGAAACGAGAAACATATCTTTGTCCGGAGACGACCAAGACGACCAAGGCGATCAACACTTATTCATAAATTTGTAAGGGATGTTTATACGGCGACTAGATTACCGAAGCTAGGGATCCCCGGTGTCAGGATGGTCAGAAAGGGGTGGAAAGCGTGTCAGCGTAGGAACAAAATGAATAACACGAAGTACTCGGTAAACGTATATTACCGGTCAATGGCCGGAAGAAGAGTCCGCCGCCAAGTTGCCTGCACGCAACATGGCGATTACAAGAGTGATGATCGCGCCCTCAACGCGCACGCAGCGCCCTTTATACAAGCGCCCTCTATTTCCGCTTACTGTAGGCTTAGCCTTACAGCTCGGCCATCCTGGCAAAGACATTCATCCCGAATGTTACATAATAATGTTATAAATATAATTCTTATTTAACGGAAAAAAAAGAAAAATATATATATATATATAAATAGAATATGAAACAGCTTAAACGGAAAATAAGTACTTTGGTTCCAGAAAAACTTATTTTAGTTACGGAACATTTTCAGATCTACTGAAATATCGGAAAATTAAAATTAATGTTGGTACATATATATAATATTAGTTGTAAACTAAACATAGTAACACAGAAATATTTATGAAACTAAATCACAATGTAGAATAGGAACTTAACCAGAATATAAAATATGAAAAATACTATAAAGATAAGAAGTTAGAGATTGCACATATAAAAATAGTAAGGAATAACTAATTAATATTATTCGTGATGCGTATAACAGACGCATTTTTCACCGCATGTCATATTTTGTGTTTCGGACTTTGCATCGTACTATCTCCGTTTATGTTATATGTAGAGCGAAAATAAAGACACTTTCCTTATATAATTCAAACCCAAGCTATCGATTAAATCTATCAAGAATTCAATCGGTTCAGCCGTTATTCAGATCTGATAATCTAAGGGTGCGATTTCACCATCAATTTGACGCTAGCGTCTAGTCAGTCACGTGATATCATTTTCGACTCTAGCATCAAGAAAGAAAAGCTGGATTTTCTCAGCTTCAGCATCAACCTATGCTGTTGGCCGTATGACGCTATAAATTTGATGCTAAACCCTTTTTTACAATGTAGCGTCAACTTTAATCACGTAAAGGTCATGAAATAAGAGTAAGGAGAATTATCTCGATAGTATAGAGAGGAAAAAGTTGGTCACGAAAAATGTTTCGTATGCGGCCAGGTTTGCCAAATAGAATAACTTGGACCATTCGTCGCCATCTTGAATTATATTCGTATATATAGTGTTACGTTCACGGTTACGTTTAGTTGTGTTAGTATTTACTACTTTAGTATTTACTAACACAATTAAACGTAACACTATATACGAATATAATTCAAGATGGCGACGAAATGGTCCAAGTAATTCCATTCGGCAAACCTGGGAGTCGATTGTGTATCTTGAAACGAAGTGAAAATTACAAAAGTGAACAGATTTACTAGATTTCGACAAATGAAATTGTAGATATCCTAGTGAATTTCCTCACTTTTGTAATTTTCACATTGTTTTAAGATACACAATCAACTCCCTGGCCACATACGGAACATTTTTCGTGACCACTTCCAATCTAGGTAGATAACTCTCCTTACTCTTACTTCATGGTAAAGGTGCAATTTCATTGACGCTATAAACCAGCGTCAAATGGGGATCACGTGACTAAATTTGCCGCTTGTCTAATGGAGGGAGAAGTAGCGGCAAAACATGCGCGTCGTGAAACCGCCGCTTGTTCCTTATATATGTCCAATAAGGGGTACGGTTTAGCTGATCCACCTCCTAGTGCGCAGTGTCAGCCTTTCATCCCATGCACTGCCGGTGTACCCTGGGCAATGTCATAAGGATAGCTAAGTGATCAGCAAAAGTATTATGTGTTTATGCGCATGTCCTTTGTTTGGACCATATTTTTGTGTATAAGGACCAAGCCCTCAAGCACTTGGTCCAACCCAGTTTGATTCATTCATTTATCAATTAAAAGAACTACTCTAACTCATCACAAATTATTATAAATACATTTATAACATTTATCAAATTCAAAAACGATCGAACAGCTACTAAATCTACAAGTTTATGGCCGAATGGCGGGAGTTCTCCCAACACGGAGCCAATCAAAGGAAGAAGTGAAAGTGAAGTATGTCCAACAAAGTTATGTGTTATTAGACTTCCTTCAGTTAATTGATAATCTGATTGTAATAATGTGAATTGTGTGTAGTGGTTAAATTAAGAACATAATGGCCTACAGACAGAAATATCGTGCATGGATGACAGAACGTGCGAAGCAGGTGAATAATGCTTAAGAAGAACAACTCTTAAATGACATGCTACTAGTCGTCATTGTGCATGAAATATTGCGGAATTCAAAGAAAAAGAAACGGATCTGTAAAAAAAAGCGTTTTTGGATACATCCTATATTTAGATTGAGAGATAAGTATGGGTTTTACCAAGCAATATATCCAACTCTGTCAAAATATGAACCGAAATTTCAAAACTACATGCAGATGTTATTAACACAATTTGAGGATCTGCTGGCTTTGGTTGCACCTCATATCACAAAAGAGACGGTGACTCGAGATCCCATACCTTCTGCAGCACGGTTATCTATGACATTAAGATAAGCTTGATATGTTAAATCAACTGTGTTCTTTCCATAAAATAATATTACAGAATCTTTTTTCAGATACTTGGCTATTGGTGATGCAATGAACTCCATGTCGTACCAGTATCTTGTTGGAACTGCGACAGTGTCAAACGTTATTGCCGAGACATGTGCAGCATTGTGGGATTGCCTTGCTAAAAAAGTGCTTCCTTTTCCATTAAGTAAAGAAGATTGGCTCAATATCGAACGAGATTTTAAGGATCGGTGGAATTTTGATCATTGTATAGGTGCAATAGACGGAAAGCACGTTGCTATTCAGGTATCCTTTATTTGACGTTATCTAATTATGACAACTGGCTATATAATTAATAACTGAGCTATATAATTTTACTTATTTTAGTGTCCCCATAACGCTGGCTCTTTATGTTACAACTACAAGAACTATCATAGTATTGTATTGCTCGGAATATGTGATGCCAACTACATGTTCACATTCGTCGACATTGGCGCTTATGGCCGGCGGAGTGACGGTGGAATTTTCCGAGATTCTATTGTGGGTCAGAAATTTTATAATAAAGAAATGGGACTGCCAGAACCTAAGAAACTCATAGTCGATGGTGATCCTATGCCATATGTTCTTGTCGGCGATGAAGCGTTCCAGCTAACTGATTTTTTGCTAAGACCTTATCCAGGAAAAGGAGGACTTACTCACATGTTTTTCCATCACATATAAAAAAAATATTAAGTTTAGAAATATACGTACAACAAAATAAAATACACTTATAGAAAATAAAATATATACTTAAAAGCGGGTAAAAATAGCGTGTCTCATCATCAACACAATACCCGTATCCCTTCAGACACTCGTGGTTCGACACATCA